>VDFB02075321.1:359621643-359644979 GCA_007258455.2 Sequoia sempervirens
TAAATGCATCTTATATATTTAATAGAATTAGGGGAGAGGGGCACATAGTATGGAGTACCCTAATTTCACATTTTTTCAAAATCTTATGTGGAAATTTCAAATCACTCCCAATTTTGTACGATAGTTTATTTGGTAACTTATGTGCTTCTATATTTCGTTTTAGGGCCACATCATCAAATATGATGTCACATCAACATGCTTTTTGTTGAGGTATTCAAGAGGTCCAAAAAAAAAGTGACACCGACAATGGTGCACTAAGTCATGTTTTATTGGTGCGCTGATGTAGCATCACATGATTTGTCAGTTTGTGTACTTAATGGATAAAAAGTGTTTTACAATTGGATATTAAGGTGCTCCATTATAAGACTAAGGGCTACTTCTATCCTCAATATTGGACCTTGCTCCATTATGGGCCCCTCTCCCCTATTGTGTGTCATGTTTATATATATAAACAAGAGTGTATAATGTGCTATATTTTATCCCAATTTGTTTAATAATTTATTCAAAAATTTAACTAAACATTTAAATAGTATAATTATATTTAATTTTTTATCAAATATAATTTTATTGACTTTAAATGTGATATCAAAAACGAGGCATTGTTTTTAACTAGTCTTGGCCATGCTATAACACAAACTCATTAAAAACCACAACTGATTGTTATTAAGTAGTCTTGGCCATGTTATGACTAGAATCTCTTCCCACATAGACTCACGATGTGAGTTACAAATTCATTTTAATGTAGAACACACTACATCTTTTCTTCTTCTTATTATATTCATTTTTTGAAAATTAAATCTATTAGAAATCTGGTGTCTCTTAGGAAACCATTATTCAAAATCAACTTCACTTGAATATGTGAAATTTTTAGTTCATTATTCAATTATTTTAGTGGGCATACCTCTATTCCTAATTGCTTACTGTGAAAAGAATATATAAATGTTTTAGCTATTTATTTTTATGTCCATGCACATGAGTATAATCGGGATAGCCATTGACAGTATAAAACTGGTGGGGAAAGAAAATTCAAAATTCCGTTGAGACTTTATAGTAAAAAACTAAGGGTAAGAAATTTTAAATTTTTGTTGAGACTGAAAATTCAAATTTCTGTTGAGAATAGAAGACTAACAGTAAAGAAAATTCAAATTTTGGAGAGCGACAAAGAGCATTTCAAATTATGATATAAATGAACAATTCTATTTCATTTAGTCATAGATCATTTGTGATCGTTTTTCATTTTTTACAATGTTTTGTTCTTTCTCTCATTGTTATTTTTCTGAGTGCTTTGATTTTTTCTTAGGATTTAGAGTTTGGTTGTTCATAGTGTGCACACTGGTCCGGTCTGTCTATTTATGTTATTCTTTCATTTGTTTTGTTCTTTTTTCTTTTTCTTTTTTGGTGTTAGATTAAGAGGCAGAGTAGAGGAAAGAGGCAAAGAAAGGAAGCTACAATTGAGTTAGGGAAATATTTTTCTTTCAGGTAATTTTCCCTTTACACACTATTTTAATTTGATTTGTTTTCATTTGTAATAGATTGAATCATGTTTATTTCTATGTTCTTACAGGGAAAATGTGGAAGGTAAATTTAGGCTTTAGTGTAGGCATAAGATGCAGGACCAAGTGAGAGTTCATATAACTGATGCAGAGAAGAAGAGATGGGAATTTCCTTATGGCCTGCTTCCTAGATCACAATCGAAATTTCCATAACAGCTAACCCAGTGTTTGAATTCTCTGAGTACTCAAGCAGTGAGTTGATCTTCTCTTGCACAGCTAATCCGTTTGGATTTTCTATCAAGCGCAAATCAACTTCACTGTATGTGCTCAGAGAGAACACAACCCAATGGGGTTTAGATTCCTCCAAATGAAGTTTATACTCTTTATACAACTGACATTGTTGCCTTTAATTTAAACACAAATTTTTTGAACAACAATGGGATGGATGCTTTTAAGTTTTTATAGTGGTAGTAATGGGGTTTTATGGACTTCAATTTATTTGTAGGTCAACATTAGATGTGGTTCGGTAGTTCACTGACCTCATAAGATGTCTAGCTACCAATTAGGCTTTTGGTATGTCCGTGCATTCCCTACTTTGTAGTTTTTTGTTGTAGCATTATTTTTTTTATTGGGTTTCAAATATTTTACAAGAACCTACAAATCATCTACAATAGTGAAGTTTGTTTACCACTGGAATGTAGTAATTTGGTTTTGGGTTAAATGTTCCTTGCTTGGTGTCATTCCCAAAAGCTATTGTGAACTCATCTTTTTCTCTACCTTATTCCAATTTTAGATACACCTCACTTACAATAGCACTTATCAAAGGTCCTCTTCTTTCTTCTTGGGTCTTCATGGATAATTATTGATCCAATACAACCCTTCATCTAAGAACAATCAAGGCTAGTTTTGCTGACCTTCTTTCACTATATTTGATCAACATCTTCTAGCATTGACTGGTTTACAGTCACCTTCTACCATTACTCTTGCACATAATTCCTACAAATTCCATCCTCTTCCTTCCATTTACCTCTAGCACAAAAAGAATCTAGCCTTCCATCCTTAGGGTTTTAATCTCCCATTAGTTTATTAACTCAAAATGGAATAGATATAAGGAAAGTGGCTCCTCGTTTACAAAATTAGAACTCAACTTCCTTGGGACATGTATAGATTAATATCTAAAACTTCAACATATGACTAGTCAAGGAATCCTTTCACCAGATATCCACTACTCTCTTCCATAATTTATCTATTTCATGTATTCTTTGCAATCATTATTTCATACAAGAGTTATTTCTCCCAAAAAGTCTCACTCAATCTCGAAATGTTAATAATCAGTCAAAAATTAGCCTTGACAGCTTTGCAAGGAAGACTTAATACAAAGGATCAAACAATTCTCTCTCCAGCTAGACTCTAGGCTTCAAATTACCACAACAAACAACATTTTGAGCATACTAAATAGATTCTAGGCCAATCCAACACTCAACTCATTCCAACATAAACCAAGCCATATACATCTCCTTCCATTTTTAAAGATTCATTCAAATCCTTAATCAATACAGTAAAGACAAATTTGAACAAAAATAACTAATACAATTCAAGTCAATACTAATACATCTACCTGTAGCAAGAGAGAGATGATTTTGGCATCAACATACAAACCTTGTCATGCGACAAAATAAAAAAATAAGGTCCTAGCATCCTTTAGTTGTCTAGCATGTCCAGGGTCTATGACAATTCTTCTTTTAGGGTACAAAGTTATATTATGTTGTGAGGCCTTCCTAAACATCTTCATCTTTTCCTCTTCCATTTTATCCCCCTTCCTCTTAACCATGACCATTTGTATTCATGTCTATGATTTTCTTCCAACCTCTGTGAAAACCCTTAATAGTGGTTAGAATTTTCCTCATGAATACACATATGCTTAGGGTATGCAGATAGATTAGATATGATTTAAAGTGATTCTTTTGCATCTCTTTGACATGGACAGTTGATAGACCTTGTTCATCTAGCAACCCAAACCGTACTTTTCACTGTTTGAAATTATTCATGGTGCTAGACCATTGATTTGAAGGATCAAACAATTGTTCACTCATTTATTTTTATAATCCTAATGGTCCTTAATATTTTTCATGTGACACAAACTATTTACTTATATACCTAACTATCCCTTACACATCATGAATTCTCAATGCTTCATAGGTCTTAGCAATTTCCCATATGGTTTGATTACTGCACAAAATATCATATGGGAATCCTTGGAAAGATTTGTGGGCTTAGATAATAGGTAGATGTAGTTTGATTTATCACTGTCAAAATGGAAACAAAGGATTGATGGATCTAATGAGAAGACCATATAGTGATTGAGTGAATCAATTTTTATAATGTATAGAGCTACTAAGCCCAACAGTGCTGATAGCCCTTACCCTCTAGATCACCTATAGATATTTCCTTCTAAGGCTCTGACAAAGCAATAACCTGATTTGGTGAACAAGCAAAACATGGCATAAATGGGGTACCCAAAACACAACTAAAATTCTTCAGATGTCCCTCTTTAAGAAGAATGATCCCAATGTTTGTTTCAAGGAATTCATGGGTCTACTTGTGAGTAGGTTTCAAGATCTTGCATGTCAATCTCATTATCAAAATGAACAGTTTTGCAAACAATGGAATTAGTTCTCATTTTTCTCATGTCATCCAACATGATAATCCCCTTATCTCCTATTGTTGTGACAAACGACCTCAAAAATGCACTCTTCAGGTCATCTGAAGGGATAATTTTTGTAATCATATGAGTTGTCCAACCTATCCTTCATCTAGATGGAGGTACCATCCGGAAGAACCATGTCCTCCATTTCCCTCGTATGACCAAGAGGGAAGGGTGGATAGAGCCTCAGAGTTTCACAAAATGCTACCTCTAAATATTGCATGCCATTCAATTTATCCAAAGAGAGAAAGCCAGTCTTATCACCAACATTATCAATCTGAAAAAAATTAGAAAGATCCTCCATGATTTTATCCTCTACTTGTGGGTGTTTGCTCACAAGCTTAAAAACCAACACATTGTAGGTACACAAATACCCCTGCAACCAACAACTGTGCTTACTAATAAATCCTGCATAGACCCAGTAAAACTAGGAATATCCAAACCTTATTTGTGATCTTTGTTATCCATATCTAGTTTTTCTCTGCATTGCATCATTATTTTTTATGTAGATTGTTGTGACATTTTTAGGACTGTCATATACTTCTGACTGTAATGTTTAGTTGGTATGATGAAGCTATAAGCCCATTTTTCCATGGCTTCCTCGTAGCCTTTGGAAAACTCAAAAATTAAAGAACTTATCTCTTCCTTACCCAAAACAACTAGACATGCATAATCTAGCCCAAAACTAAGCAATAAATCTTGAAGATCCAGGACATCGTCTATTTTATAGGTCTCATCCAAGGTTGATATAATTTTTTGTTCAGCTAATTTTTGCATCAAATTCATGTTGAAGCTGCTTTTGCTTAATGTTGAGGCAATGACCTACTTTTGGTGCTCTAGTGATGCCATTTTCTTTCCCAAGACAAGTAAAATATGGAATCTCTTGATGTTCATAGTTACCATGACCAACATCCTTCATCTTTGGGTGAACCATATGCTAATTTGTTATGGAAACATAGGATTTTATCATCGCTGCCCATTGTATGCTCATTTGTTCCTATATCATTCAAAATTGTGAGGCTCTCCATTGGTCTCTTTTAAGGAGCCTTCATTTTCTTTTATCGTCTCTACACCAAACCTCTGTGTATCCTTCATGAAATCTCTATTCTCTTCCCTCACTACTACCTTATTTATCGATCCCCATGACTATCACTCTGTAAGAGTTTTCTATTTCCTGTCACACACTCTGTCATTATCTTTGCAACTTGTGTCTTCCATACAAAACACATTTTGACCAATTTTTTATATTTCGAAGTAGTCACCAATTCTCATATTTTTAGTGTAGAATGATGATGCTTTAGCATAAACTTCAAGTATTGTGCACTTGGATTGAAGGCTCTAGTTATTCTAAAAAATTTCTAGGTCTGCACACTTGTCTTTTCTAGTCACTACTTATGTTGCTTTTTCATCTTCTCTATTTTCATGCTCATTTCTCAAAGAGGTAAAGCACATGTTCACTGTCACCACACAGTTCTACTTGCTATCATCACATAGTTCTTTATTTTCTAGATGGATTTTAGATTACTTGCATTATTTATTTTACTATCTATGTAATTCATGGTGTTCTTTAAATCTAATGTTGATATCTTCTATATTACGGTAGATTGATTTATGACTAAATGATATGACAAGTTGATAGGGTTACACACAACTAAAGTAGACTGTTCAAGCTCGCAACCCCTCCCTACAACTTGAATCCTACTACAAATTGTTAGCAAGTTGTGGAAATTTGTAGCTTGTTGCTCTTGGAACAGGCAGGTTGAAAGGCTACTCTTCCAACAATAAGTGTTTTTAAGGGCTCTAGGAAAATTCATCCCCAACAATTCACTGATGGATAATTCATTGTCAACAATTTACCTCGGGAAAATTCCACCAGCAATTCACCACCATGGAAAATTAATCGCCAAAAATTCATGCAATTAATTTTTCGTGTGGTCAATTGTCATGGCCCTGAATTTTCCCATGGTGAATTGTTGATAGTGAATTGCTGGCAGTGAATTTGTTGTATTTCATTTTTAACCATAATAGTAAGCCTAGGAGTGACATTTCTAGTGTGTATTTAGAGCAACAAGGGATGTAATTAGACATTGACCATTTCTTTAGTAATACTTTGGTCAAGCACATTGAGCTAATATCATTGTAACATGTACAAATATAATTTTTAATAAAATAATTTATTGGAAGGGGCTAAAATCCCCTTCTAAAGACCAAAGGGAATAGCTAGTGGCCATAGTTATTCCTTGAGGTCGTGTGTTTGTTCGATAGCTTAAAGAATGGTTGATAGGCCAAGACCATTCTTTAAGTTTTGTATCTCGTTTACTTTGCATTTTTGGATAATTTTGATTAATGCTTAATTTTTATTTAAGAATTTATTAATTGTAATATCAACACTAAAGTTACAAATCACAGTTTTGAAAATAAATTTATCATTTATAAATCACAACACAAATCCCTTCCTAAATATTGTATGCATCATTTATAAAATGGTTCACAAAGGATAATCATAAATTACCTTTTTGAAAACAAAATGTATTCACTTTATATTCACATTACATAACTAGGCCACAAAAATTACAAAAAAAAATAAAAATTTTAACTTGTCATAATAATAACAATTTTTTAAATGCCTTACAAAATACCATTTTAAAAAGCATAATGAATTATTAAATGACATAAGCATGCCACCACAATTATAAAATGATATTATAATATCCATAATTAATAAACAATGTTAAAACATAAAAAAATAAAGGTGTGATTAAGGCCCAATAATAAATATTTAGCCTCACATAACAACATCATTGCAAAATGACTAAAATAATCATATTTAA
The DNA here is from genome assembly GCA_007258455.2 of Sequoia sempervirens. Classification (NCBI taxonomy): domain Eukaryota; kingdom Viridiplantae; phylum Streptophyta; class Pinopsida; order Cupressales; family Cupressaceae; genus Sequoia; species Sequoia sempervirens. The sequence continues at coordinate 359,628,672 of VDFB02075321.1, forward strand.
GTTTACATTTAAAAGCTATATAAATAATTTTTAATAAATAAAATAAATATATTGTTGTGTTATTTATTTTGTGTAGTGTTCATCTAAACTTCCACCTTCATGTGGTTGGCCTTGTTAGTAGAGAATATTTGAATAAATATTCTTGAAGCTAAGAGAAGCTTATGTGTAAATATTTTCATTTGAAATAAACATTGTTTTATAAATTTAAGGTAGTTCATATTACATGTATGGTGAAATTAAGAAAATTGTGATTGCAAAGGTGAATTAAAATATATTTTAATTATTCATAGTATAGTTTTAATAATAATAATTTCCTTTATGATTTGATATATTGTTTAAAGTGTCACTAAAAGACATTATTTTAAACGCTATATAATGTTGGTGTATTTAATCTTGATACTCTTGATAATAATGCTAATCCTTTGGGTCTAGTTCAACTTCTGCATGGTAAAATCTTATAAAATGGAGGTTTAAAGGCATTTTTTCTCATCTAGGTTTCCTAATGATGCAATTCAAACTTTTGGAACCTACAAGTTAGTCTCTTTGTTTTGCACCCTTGAGAATCAAAACATTTTCATTAATAGGGAAACATGAAAATTAGTAGTTCATATATTGTTTAAATAACTAGAAAATTATAGAATAGCTAAAATAATGAAAATTTGGTAGAATATTGACTTGTTAATAATAAGATCCTCTTGTTTTTTAGTCTCCTTTCAGCTCAAAATATATTTTTTTATCTTTATTACTTCTAAGACAAACTCTCTAATCTAAAAACTTCCTCAACCAAAAGATAAAAGTAGTAAATTACTTCAAAACTCTTAAGTGAATGCTAAATCCTAAAACCATAAACCCTAAACCTTGAAAATTAAACCTTGAACCATGAACCCTAAACCCTCATCCTATACCGTAACACTATACACTAAACCCTAAACCCTAGCCTAGAACACTGAAGCCACCAGCCCTAAAACCTAAACCCTTGGCCAACCCTAAAACACTTTACAACTGAGACCCCTAATCCCTGGCCCTAAGCCCTAAGCCTCCAACACTAAACCCCAAACCCCTATTTTTGAACCTTTGAGACCCCTAAACACTAAAACACTTCAAGCTCTCAGCCACACACAGACATAAACCCACAAACTCGAGCCTTGAAACCTACTAAGAGCCTAAGCCTACACCTATTTCGACACTAAACTTCGACACTTGAACCTAAACCCCATTATTCCATCCACCATTCCGACCTGGCCAGCCACAACCTAAACCCTTCCATTCCACTATTCCTTCTCAACCATGAACCTAAACCTAACCTCCACCATTCCTTCCTAAGCTTGAACCTAAACCCCTAAACTCTCCTTGAATCTGAACCTAAACCCCATTTCTTCAACCTAAGCCTAAACTGAAAAATTATTAACACAAAACCAATCCTAAAAACCTTGAACCATGATCATGATTCCTATTCATTAACCCTAAAACCTAAACCTCATGAACCTAAACACTAAAACCCCTCAGCCCTAAGCCTCCAACCCTCAACCCTAAACCTAATCCTAAGTTACCCTAAACCTAAACCTAAAAAATTATTCAACATAAACCCAAAACCTAAACCATGAACCATGAAACCCAACCCTAAACCTAGTACCTTGAGACCCTAAACCTGAACCCTAAACCCTAAACCCTAAAAAGAGTTATTAAACATAAACAAGTCAATATACTACCAACTTTTCAATGCCTATAATTTTTTAGTTAAATTTAAACAATTAATGAACTAGCTTTCATGATTCTTTATTGTTGAAAATGTTTTGATTCTCAAGGGTGCAAAACAAAGAGACTAACCTGTAGGTTCCAATTGAATTGCATCATTAAGAAACCTTGATGAGCTTATTATCTTTTAGCAATGTCTTTAAACCTCCATTTCATAATATTTTACCATAGAGAAGTTGAACTAGATTCAAATGATGAGTATTATTATCAAGATTATCAAAATTAAATACACCAACAATATATAGTGTTTAAAATATTTTTTGTCTCATAGTGACACTTTAAACAAAATTTCAAATTATAAAGGAAATTATTATTATTAAAATAATCAAAATATATTTTAATTCACCTTTGCAATCATAATTTTCTTTAATTTATAAATTTTACCATCCATGTAATATGAACTAGGTTTTAAGTTTATAAAACATTATTTATTTCAAATGAAAACATTTGCACATAAGCTTCTCTTAGCTTCAAGAATTCTTATTCAAATATTCTCTACTAACAAGGTCAACCACATGAAGGTGGAAGCTTGCATGGCCTCCCCCAATTGACCTAAGACAACCACAAAACAACACAACACCACACAAAACAACACAACACCACAAAACAATACAACATGATACAAAACAACACAACCATACATTTTATTTTATTTATTAAAAATTATTTATATAGCTTTAAATGTGAAACTTAAAGATGATTATTTTAGTCATTTGTAATGATGTTAATATGTGAGAAGCTAAATATTTATTATTAAATTTTAATTGCAATCTTTATTTATTTTTATGTTTTAACTTTTTTTATTAATTATAGATATTATAATATCATTTTATAATTGTGTGGCATGCTTATGTCATTTTATAATTCATTATTATTTTTTAAATGATATTTTTTAAGGAATTTAAAAAATTGTTATGATTATGCCAAGTTAAAATGTTTTTTTTTTTGTAATTTTTGTGGCATGGTTATGTAATGTGAATATAAAGTGAATACATTTTGTTTTCATAAAGGTAATTTATGATTATCCTTTGTGAACCATTTTATAAACAATGCATATAATATTTAGGAAGGGATTTGTGTTGAAATTTATAAATGGTAAATTTATTTTCAAAACTGTGATTTGTAACTTTAGTGTTGAGATTACAATTAATAAATTCTTAAATAAAAATTAAGCATTAATCAAAATTATTCAAAAATGCAAAGTAAACGAGATACAAAACTTAAAGAAAGGTCTTGGCCTATCAACCATTCTTTAAGTTGTCAGACAAACACACGACCTCAAGGAATAACCATGGCCACTAGCTATTCCCTTCAGTCTTTAGAAGGGGTTTTTAGCCCCTTCCAATAAATTATTTTATTAAAAATTATATTTGTACATGTTACAATGCTATTAGGTCAATGTGCTTGACCAAAGTATTACTAAAGAAATGGTAAATATCTAATTCCATCCCTTGTTGATCTAAATACACAATAGAAATGTCACTCCTAGACTTGCTATTATGGTTAAAAATGATATACGACAAATTCACCACTAGAAATTCACCGACAGAAAATTCACCATCAACAATTCACTGCCAGCAATTCACCACGGGAAAATTCAGGGCCACGACAATTGACCACACGAAAAATTAATTGCATGAATTTTTGGCAGTTAATTTTCCATGGTGGTGAATTGTTGGTGGCATTTTCCTACAGTGAATTGTTGACGGTGAATTGTTGGTGGTGAATTTTCCTAGAGCCATTAAAACACTTATTGTTGGAAGAGTAACCTTCAACCTTCCTATTCGAAGAGCAACAAGCTACAACTTCCCGCAACTTGTTGACAATTTGTAGTAGGATTCAAGTTGTAGGGAGGGTTTGTGAGCTTGCACAGTCTACTTGAGTTGTGTGTAACCCTGTCAACTTGTCATATCATTTAGTCATAAATCAGTCTACCATAATATAACAAATATCAACCTTAGATTTAAAGAACACCATGAGTTACATAGATAGTAAAATAAATAATCTAAATTCCATCTAGAAACTGAAGAACTATGTGATGATAGCAAGTAGAATTGTGTGGTGACAGTGAACAGGTGCTTTACCTCTTTGAGAAATCAATTCTATGCAAATGAGCATGTAAATAGAGAAGATGAAAAAGTAACATAAGGAGTGACTGGAAAAGACAAGTGTGCAGACCTAGAAAAGTTTCAGAATAACTAGAGCACAATACTTGAAGGTTATACTAAAGCATCATCATTCTACAATGAAAATATGAGAAGTGGTGACTACTTCAAAATATAAAAAATTGGTTGGAAGGCACAAGTCATGAAGATAATGATAGAGTATGTGACAGACATGCAAAACACCTTTTCACATCTTAAAAATATAATGAACCTCTGTGACAGGCCATAGATAACTCTTGCAGAGTGATAGTCATGGGGATCGGTAAAGAGGGTAGTAGTGAGGGAAGAGAAAGTAGATTTCATGAAGGGTATATAGAGGCTTGTGTAGAGACCAATGGAGAGCCTCAAAATTTTGAATGAGATAGGAACAAATGAGCATAAGCATACAATGGGCTATGATGATAAATAAGACGATGTTTCCATAACAACTAACCTAGAATTGCAATAAATGTTGACCTAGTTGTTGTGAAAGATGAAGGATGATGAACTAAATAGACTTGTTTGATACAATTATGAAACTAGTGGAACTAGTTCTAGGAAACTAGACTATGGGAATTCTTAGTCCAGTTGTATTATGCTAGCAAAATTGAAAATATTTTCCATTCAGACATATCAGACTTGTAAAACTCAAATAGGCACCATGTTTAAGCTAGACAGTTACAATGCATATGTTACATCAAGCAAAACTTCCTCACAAAAAGGAATTTCAACCACAGTGAAACTTCTTTAAAAAAAAAAAATCTCTAACCATATACAACTTCAACAGTTGGTCAGCTCAAACACAAATTTGAAAATGATAGCAAGATTACTTCTGCATAACAATTTGTATTAAACAAAAAACTACTAAATTATCTAACATACATTTTTGCATAATCAATTTCCTAGACATTTATATTAAAAAACAGGAATAGGAATAAGAGCAAAATATAACATAAAAAATTATAATTAAAATTTACTTCAGAGTATACACACAATCACAGTCCCACTTTGCTCTGAACTTAATAGATTTGGAGGAGATGGCATCCATAAAGATGGAAAGAGACACTCTTAACATTCAAGGCCAACATTTAACAAATATTTTAAATGTCGACATTGAAGGTTAGAGGGAATCCTTCCATCTTCATCAGGTCATCTACCACCAAATTTAAGCAAAAAAATGATTTATTCCAACACAAATGTAACAGAAAATGAGTATAACACCATTTGCTTCATGAAATACATATTGCACCTCCAAAGGGTATATTAATTTTCTGAGTGCATTTATCACCTTGTTATATATGTGGGACTATTTGATACATTAAGTGGTAAGATGATAAGAAGAACGGGCATAGACCTGGTAATTGTTATATCTTGCATTTTCATAAATGTAAAATTGTTTTGATTAGAACAAATGTTTTTCATTGGATTTATGGATCAGAACAAAATATTTTACAAGGGTCCTACTCTTGTACAGTGTACAAAATAAACAATACAAAAAACTAAAAGGTAGTAAAAAAGAAACTACAAGAAGTCAACAATAAAAACTCAACAAGACAATAAAAAACTAGCAACTGCCAACAATAGAGGCATTTAAAACTAAATCAAACAAAAGCCCCACGACTTGAAACCAAACTGTTAAACTGTTGACTGGAAAAGGAGGTGATATTAGGGAACAAATGATAATTTTGGTTCTTTCCCATCTTGCAATTGCATTTAATTAGTACTTTTATGGCTAGAAGATGTAATTAGAAGATTTGGAGAATATTGAAGGGAAATTGATTCATTCTAGAACAAACAACTGAGATCAGTAAGTTTTTTCAAATCAATGAATATCCATTTTAAATGAATTCATCATGGCAAGAAAACATGCTTAGACAATGATGAGGTAGCTGAGCTTCATCAAAGTATAAAGATTGTCATTCAATAGCTAAGAGAATGCTATAAATAAAATTAGAGCGATCTGAAGGTGAGTGCAAGCAATTTCTAGAAAGAGCAACATGAAATTGAGAAGAAAAGTGAAGTACAGTGTAGAAAAGAGAGTATAGGCATGCCATCTATTGGGTTAGTAAAATGGTTTCCCTTAATCTTCATTCACTTTCAGTAATAATTCTTCATCATTTTTAGTGAGGTAATCATATCGTCAAAGGTGTTTCAAAGCACATCCTTATAAGTTAGAAGACAATTGTGCATTGAGTAACATGAGATAAATGAGTAAAGTCTAAATATGTTGGGTAGATTATGGACATATGTTACATGGAGAGGATAATTTTTATCAAACAAGAACATATCCTTGTGCATGGTTGCTCACTCAAAATGGAGAAAATCATGGTTTAGGACAAAATCTACCAAGCATATGGTCTATTTGATAGGATAAGTTTCTAAATCAAGTTTTCTAACTAAATCTTGATATATGAGGTCACCTTGGGGACAAGAGTCAAATAGTACATAGAATTTCATGCCCTTAACTTGAATTTTTATATTGAACAAATATGAATGCTTCTTCTTGTGTATTGTATTGTAAACTCTTTTTGTATTGCAAGAATGTTTACAATTCACCTTCTAGCTACAATCAAATTCCTAACACTTTTTAATTACTATACTTTCTTCTTGGATAGTAGGCATAGAGTTTGTATGTTGATGCCAAAATCATCTCTCTCATGCTACACAAATGTATTAGTATTGACTTGGATTGTATCAGTCATTTTTGTTGAAATTTGTCTCTACTATATTGATTAAGGGTTTGAATGAATCTTTAAAAATGGAAGAAGTATATGGCTTGGTTTATGTTAGAATGATTTGAGTGTTGGATTGGCCTAGAATTTGTTCAGTATGCTCAAAATGTTGTTTGTTGTGGTAATTTGAAGCCTAGATTCTCGCTGGAGAGAAATTTTTTTGATCCCTTGTATTAAGTCTTCCTTGCAAAGCTGCTAGGGCTAATTTAACATGTCGAGATTGAGTGAGAATTTTTGGGAGAAAGAACTCTTGTATGAAAAAATGATTGCAAAGAATACATGAAATTATGGAAGAGAGTAGTGGATATCTGGTGAAAGGATGCTTTGAATAGTTATATGCTGAAGTTTTAGATATTAATCTATACATGACCCAAGGAAGTTGAGTTCTAATTTCTTTGCAAATAAGGAGCCACTTTCCTTATATATTTTCCATTTTGAATTAATAAAGTAATGGGAGACTAAAACCCTAAGGATGGAAGGCTAGATTGTTTTTGTGCTAGAGGTACATGGAAGGAAGAGGACAAAATTGGCAGGAATTATGTGCAAGAGTAATGATCTATTCAAACATCATCCAATTCAATAATCAAACAATCAATAAAAAATTTACATCTCAACCACATTAAAAAATGATAAATATTTATCCTATATTTATTGATTATTAAACTAAATAATAATTAAGAATTCACCCAAATGACAAAAGATTTAAAGGGCAAGGATTCCTAAGATAGTAGAGGAAAAGACAAGAAAAATAAAGCTAATGAAGAGGACAAAGATGCCAACAATGTGCATTTTCCAAGCTCTAAATAGGAAGTGTTTTAATAAGTGGGTGTGGGCAATGAACGAGACAACAAAATAAGTTTGGCCTACATTTAGCAAGCTCTTGGCATTTAAAACAAAACTATTAGTACCCATGACATTTTTCAGAAGAGGAGGTTGTGGTTAGTGTTCGACACTAATTGATCTGCAGTTACCATGATCATTAAGTTATATTTGAGGCTTGATAAGTGATCTATTAATAGGCATAAATAAAATAATATTGCACCAAGATGGAACCTGTCTAAACCATAATTATATTTTTGTTTACCTAATTACTGTTGGCAAGAATTACGTTGAAGGGCTATGCAGATGGAATACTGATCAAGAAAGTTAGAAGGAGATACGCATGATGACTTCATTGCATCATGTTAAAATGTATCTACATTATGATCATATTCCACATTCGATGTGACTGTAAATCATGGTTCGAGAAATTCCAAGGTCATTTCCATGATTATGTAGGGAACTGTCAAGGTGATGAGGGAGCAAAAGTAACCCATGTTTCATTTTTGTGTTGAGGATGTCTGGACCATGTCAAATGGTTAGAATTTAGAAGTGACTCTAAGGGCATCAATCAATTCCACTTTATATTTAAACAGTGAATGGGAGAAGAGGTTGATCAAATATAGTGAAAGGAGGTAAGCAAAACTAGCTTTGATGGATCTTAGATGAAGGGTTTTATTGGATCAAGAATTATCCATGAAGACCCAAGAAGAAAGAAGAGGACCTTTGATAAGTGCTAGTGTCAGTGAGGTGCATCTACAATTGGAATAAGGTAGAGTAAAAGATGGATTCACAATAGCTTTTGGGAATGACACCAAGAAGGAGCATTTAACCCAAAACCAAATTACTACATTCCAGTATCCCTGTATCAAAAAATGAATAATTCCAACAAACCTACCAGAGCTCCCAAAACAATGAATGTAATAAATATTTAACCCAAAACCAAATTGCTACATTCTAGTGGTAAACGAACTTCACTATTGTAGTTACCTAAAAGTTTAGATTACTATTGTAGATTATTTGCAGGTTCTATAAAATATTTGAAACCCAATAAAAAACTACAAAGTAGGAATGCACAAACATACAAAAATCCCATTGGTAGCTAGACATCCCATGAGGTCGAAAAATAAATTGAAGTCCAACAAACCCCCAATAACGATGAGTTGAACAAGACCTCTCCATTGGACTAGCTATGCAAGAGAATATCAACTCGTTATTTGTGATCTAGAAAGCGGGAATAAGGAAATTCCCATCTCTTCTTCTTTGCATTGTTATATGAACTCTCACTTGGTTCTACATCTCATGCCTACACGAGTCTCATTTCATCAGTCCTTTTCTCAACCCAAAAGGATTAAAAAGAAAAAAGAAGACCACAACTAAACCTAAATTTACCTTCTACATTTCTCTGTAAGAACATAGAAATAAACATGAGTTAGTCTATTAGAAATTAAAAAAAAACAAATTAAAACAGTGTGTAAAGGGAAAATTACCTAAAAGAAAAATATTTCCCTAACTTAATTGTAGCTTTCTTTTTCTACCTCTTTCCTCTGCTTTTCCTCTTAATTTGCTCTACCTCTTAATCTAAGACCAAAAAATAAAAATAAAAAAGAATAGAACAAATGAATAAACAACATAAACAAATAAACTAGACCAATGTGCACACTATGAACAACCCTTTAACCAAACTCTAAATCCTAAGAAATAATCAAAGCACTTAGAAAAAATAGCAATGAGAGAAAGAACAAAATATTACCAAAAATGAAAAACAATCACAAATGATCTATAACTAAATGAAAAACAATCACAAAGCATTTATAATTTGAAATGCTCTTTGCTGCTCTCCAAAATTTGAATTTTTTTCCCGTTAGTTTGTTATTCTCAACAAAAATTTGAATTTTCTTTCCCTCAATGTTTTACTGTCAAGTCTCAATAGAAATTTGAATTTTCTTTCCCTCAGTTTTATACTCTCAACAACTATCCTAATTATACTAGTGTGCATGGACATAAAAAAAACTAAAATTTTAATATATTCTTTTCACACTAAGATTAGTAATAGAGCTCTTCCTAATAAAATAATTGAATACTAGCTAAAATTCTAAATATTCATGAAAAATAAAGTGAATAGGTTAGATTTTATTTTCAAAATGAATATAATAAGAAAAAGATATAATGTGAATTTGTAACTCACATTGTGAATTTGTAACCACACACTTCTCAAACTTGAATTTCCTTCTTCATCCCAATTCCTAATAACAAATTTCAATTTACAATTCTCTTCCTTTGAAAGTCATGATTTTAATGATTTTGTATACCTTAGTTTTCTATTATCAATTACAAAATCCATTAACCAATTCTCATCTTTAATTTCATTATATAGAGATAACTTATTCATGTTTTGATTAAGGGTAAAATACGGGTTTTGAAGGGGCCTAGAACCCAAAACAAAGAAAGGCAAGCTGCAATTAAAATACATCATAAACCATCAGCAACCCCACAACAACCACTAAAGATAGATCAAGACTACACACACTGCATCTTAAAGACAAGCAAGGGCTAGAGACCCTTTAACAACCTAGTTTTAATGAGGACCAATAACCCTTTTAGATACAACATAACCTGCCTGCATTTTCCAGGCATCAACAAACCAACCGCTCATGGAAGACACCCCAAAGCCAAGAAAGATAATCTACATGATGGTGTAAGACACCATCAGACCCCTAATAAAAAACAGCAGTAACCACCTGAAATAGTCAAGCATCCAAGCAGCTAATCTGCCACAAACCATCTGCTCATCAACCAGAACTGAGTCCAGACAAATAGAGTACTTGTTCGCCTCCCTGCAACACCATTCCACATGATCATCCATCCCAACATCCACCTCTAAAGGATAGGGCTCCCCTCTGACAAAGAGAAAGAAAAGGAGCACCTTCCCACCAAAGCTCCACCTCAACAGGACAGCTACCACCTTCACCTCAATAGAAGAGGGTTCCACCTCAAAAGGAACAATCCCCACCTCTATAGGAGACTTAAGCTGAAAAACCCGACGACAACCAACTTTAGTAGGAAGGGCAACTGCATCCTCCTTAATCATCACAAGCCACAAGAACCGACAAGAAGGAACAAGACACATAACAAAGAGCAAGAAAAGTTGGGCCAACGGAGAAAACTCAGCCACTAGCAAACCAACACCAGCCAACCCACAAAGCATAAAAACAACATGAATCTTCCACAAGAGCCCCAAAACAACCATCGTTAGAGAACAACCTCCTAGCATAAAGATAAACTTCACCAACTCAGGGGGGTTCACAACCAAAAGGCCAAACAAAAAAAATTGTAACCCCAAACAAAGGGGGAACAAAAACAGCTGCCAAAAAGCCACCAAAACACCAAACAACAAGAAACTTAGCTGGGTAAACAAAACTAGCAAGATGAGAAACCTAGACAACAGCTCCTCCTTAGACCAAGAGGAGGCAACACAAAACTTCGAAAAGAAGCATAGGCCAAAAGACCACTAGAGACCCACACCCAAAGAGAGCATCAACAAATAAGCCCCAAATGAGAAAGAGGAGCCCAAACAAGAAGGAAACATGAAGAAGGTCAAACAATAAAACCATCCAGCTACCCTAACACGCTGGTTAGAGCCACGGATATGAAACAACTCTACAAAACCATCCTGAAGCAGACAGCACCACTCCTCGAGAGGGCTACTAGAAGCCAAAACTCTCCAAGAGCAAGAACCCCCAAAAGGGCGCCATCGAACAAACAGTCAGAAGGGGCTGAGGGACACCAAGAGGAATCAAGTAGGAGAACAGACTAGCATGAAAATCACCGAATAGGAACAAGAAAAGGCCCATCCTTCCACCAAACCACCACAGAGAACCCTGAGCACACACCCACCAATTGCAAGGAAAGTAGCACAAATAAAACACTAGACAAAAAGGGTAAGAGGGAAGAACAACCTCCACCCACACCAAGAGCCACAACACCCGACAACATCAACCACCCAATAAGCCACAGGAAGAAGTGAAAGACACCCAAGAGGAGGCTAGAAACATAATAGACAAGCAAGAGGAACCACCAAGCCTTCCTATTACACCGAATAGGAACATAGATCTGTCCATTCTACACCCAACAATCCTCAAAGAGGCCAAAGCACTCCCACAACAAAGTAGGAGGCCCCATAGAAAGATAAGAGTGCAAAAAACCACACCCTCTCACAACAACACCAACGAGAAAAATAGGGGCAGGCAGAAACTATGACCTCCAAAACCCACTCACCATAGACCAAGAGGGAAGACACCGTGCCGAGACTAGAAAGAAGCAACTCTCTCTCCTGTCAGCACCACGCCCCAAATAAGAAACTACGAGCCAAAAATCACCAGCCGCAACCACCAAAGACTTCTTAGACGACAAAAAAATTTGCAGCCGCAGCCACCAAAGACTTCTTAAATGGCGAAAAACCCCCGTCAGGGTCTCGATCATCATCAACATCTCATGTAACTTCATCAGCAGTTTGAAACCCCTCTCATGCTTTCTCCATGGTTATGGTAATAATTATTTCAAACTATGCGACCTATAAAACATCTTAAATTCAATTAAATTTTGAAAAAATTACATCATATTTAAAGTCAATAAAATTATATTTGAAAAAAAATTAAATATAGTTATACTATTTAAATGTTTAGTTAAATTTTTGAATAAATTATTAGATGATTTGGGAGAAAAATATAGCACATTGAGATGAAAATTAGTTTTTTAGTAATTATCTTCATTAATTTATACACTCTTGTTTATATATATAAACATGACACACAATAATGCTATTAAATATGTAAGATGCATTTAAAAGTTAAAAATCAATATACAAAATATCATATATATAAAATTTATTATAATTATTTTTATTAGATTTTAATGTTAAACATTTTAATGAGCTAAAAAATAGTTAATTTATTAAAAAGTCAAATAGTTTAAAATCAAGAACAATTCATGTCCTTGAAATATGTGAATTGATTCATTTTTCATAAAATTAGGCCATACATATTCCAATCAATAAAAAAAAGTCATCTTCTACCATTAAAAATATGGTTCATAAGATTTTGATACAAAAATTAAATATACCTCAAAAAAACTAATTAATAAAATAAATCACTTAATATTTAAATTATCAATCTATTTCATATAATAATATTCTCAAACTAAAGTCTCCACCCTACAACACCCACTTTTGAATAGGAGGGAAACTAAATTAATGAAAATAGGTTAGTAAATTCAATAATTTAAATATTTTGTATTGCAACCATACAAGCTCTTTATTAGAGGAAAAATGAGACGTATAAATAAATTCAAATTTCATTTTGCAATATTGTGGATCCTAGAATCTCGATTGTAACATCATGAGCAAGAGAAATGGAGCAAGTTGTAAGATATGTATACATTCAACACAAATAACTCAAATATTTATATTGATAAAAAATTGATCTAGTTTCATCAAATAAAATCTAATGTTCAAATAATATTTACTAATGTAACAAAAAAACTAAAAAATACACTAGAAATTCATATATTTAAATCTTAACAACTCATTAGACCTTCAAATTTTGATGCATATTTTGACACCAAGATGTAATACCTCTAACTCACTATCAAATATTAAACCATTTTTTTTTAATTTTAAAATTAGAAATTAATAGGTGAACCATGTAAACCAAGATTTGAATTATATAATTTTTTATTTTTTGAGGTCACAACCTAATTGGACCCCAAGAGTTACTCAAATGAGATTAAATTTGATTCAATGTTGCAAAGGTTCGAGGGACACCAACTATTAAACCTCCACTTGCAAAGTTACAACGAGCCTCCACTATAAGAAGATAGTTGTATAAATGATTTCCTTTTATTAATACTACAAGGATTGTTCTTTGGTAAACTACATACATAATCAATGGTTGGTCCTTCACTATCTTACCATGGATCAAATAGTGAAAAATATCTAATGAGCATTATTTTCTTAGCCAATTTTTAGGGTTTTTATAACTAACGTGCAATTGTATCATCACATTCACAATGGATATGCATAAACATTGGAACATGCTTACAATGTTGGTTTCAGGTTTCATGATGGTGATTAGGTTGTGAACATGGTAAAGCATACCTTTGATGATCTTCAGGGCTATATAGTAATATTTTTTCTATAGATTTGGAATGATTGGTGAGGTCATTTAAAGGAGTCTAGTCCACAAAGTTCATACATGCTTTCAATCTATCAATCATACCTACATATATCTAAGTTATTCAATGTTTCTATCCCTGTCAAACATTGCTATAAGTTGTGTCACTTTCAAGGTTTATGTATTATCACGAAGTCTATAAAAGGTCATGCAATAAACCTATAAGGTTTGTGAAGGATTTTAAGAGCCTGTGGAGCTTGTAAATTTTTTTATAAGACTTGAAGATCATTTAGTAGATTCAAATGAATCCTTAGGATATGTAGGAGTTTACAAGAAAATGATGGACTATGTGCATGTTTGAAGTGTTTTATTTGTTCTATGAAGAATTGATTGAATCTTTGAGTCTTCATGTTTAAAGCTATAAACAATGTTACTTATCTCGAGAAAGAAAATGGAATGAGAGGCATGAAGGATAGGTTGGACAACTTGTATGATTATAAAAATTCTCCCTTAAGATGACCCAAAGAGTGCATTATTGAATTCGTTTGTCACAACACTAGGAGATAAGGGGACTATCATGGTGGATGACATGAGAAAAATGAGAAGTAATTCCATTGTTTTCAAAACTATTCACTTTGATACTGAGATTGGCATGCAGGATCTTGAAACCTACATGCAAGTGGACCCACAAATTCTTTGAAATAAATAGTGGGATCATTCTTCTTAAAGAGAAACATCTCATGAATTTGAGTTGTGTTTTGGGCACCTCATTTGTGTCATGTTTTGATTGTTCACCAAATCAAGTTATTGCTTCATTAAAGCCTTAGAAAGAAATTCCTATAGGTGAGTCTAAAGGGTAAGGGATATCAACATTATTGGATTTAGTAGGTCTAATACATTACAAAAAATTTATTCACTCAATCACTATTTAATTTTCTCATTAGATCCATCGGTCCTTTGTTTCCATTTTGACTATGATAAATCAAACTACATCTACCTATAATGGCATAAATTTGCACCCTGGGAAAATTCCCCATTTATTTACCCCTACCTTAGAAATTATAAGTCTGGTGATGCAAAACTTGTCCCTATCAGCTTATCCCTTCCATGTAGACTTGTCTTTTTGCATCAGTCTAGAGGAATTCTTGTCAGGAACATGCACATGCTGCACAGACATCTACACACCACACTGCCATCCTAACAGGATTCTTTCCCTTGGAATCTGCAAATGAATTATGTTTTTGGTTGGATGTGAAGCTAACGCCTTTTGTCAACCCTTGACCAATGACAAATGGTTGTTTACCTCCATTTTGAGCATTCAAACTTCATTCTTTCATTCCTTCATGCAAATTTTCACTCTCAACCTCATTCTTGCTCTCTTCTTGATCATTATTACTTCTTGCTACTACAATCTCTCTTCTTTGATCCTACAACACTTGTTGCAACACTATATTGTTTTTGCAGGGTCTATGAAGCTCCATCCTTTTGGTAAGGCATAGTCTCTCATCATCTTCTCCTCTTGGCCTTGAGTGCTAGTAGAAGGGAAGGTGATTTCGCTCTTTTCATTTTATTTTCATTATTGTGTCTTATAGAGTAGCATTTAGGTTATCTTTGCACTCTATTTGATAGTGTATTTCCCATTCTATCTTTATCTATTTTGTCTATATCATTTTATTTGACTATCTGTGGAGGTGGAAACACCAAAATAAGGATCTAACTGAAGTAGACCTCAAAGAACAACCCAACTTTTTTTCCCATTTTTGTGTGTGTAGGTGTTGGTTCATCCATTTGGATTTTAGAGTTGAAAGATTGGGTTTCGCGAATGGAACAGTATCTTTTCCTACTCTTTCTTTTTCATATTCACACTAAAATAGTTTTTCAATATTCTTCTTGTTGTACTTTTTTCTTTTTATATTTTCTCTATCAAACTGTAAAATCTTTGTCAGTCGGTTCATAAGTAGGCCCTCTATTTTTTTTGGCTATTTATTAGACCTCTGTTCATACGAGATGCCAATGCAATGCACAAAATTTTGATTCTTGTACTACCATCATCAAATAGTGAGTTGTTTGGTCTATAATCCAAAACCTCTATGGTTGGCTCACCTGATTTATGAAACACCTGTTAAACAATCTGAGGTAGTTTAGGGTAGTTCGTTCCTTGGGACTCACCTGTGACCTCAAGCCTCGGGGGTGACGAATTCCCCTACTCTACATTTTTGGTGAACCTGATGTAAACTCCTTTTCATTTCATGGTATCGAGAATTTTTCTCTTGTCTAATAGGCGTGTTGTATATTTGTGTGTCACAAGGCGTGTAAATTTTTGACCCAATATACAACCCCTAGATAAGTAGTTATAAGGACTCTTGGATATTCAAAAGCATAATCTAAGTAGGTCATCTTCTGCAAACTTAGTAACACAATCTCAAAATTTTCTAAGACCTATGAAGCATTGATAATTCATGATGTGTAAGGGATAGTTAAGTCTATAAGTAAATAGTTTGTCTCACATAAAAGCTATTAAGGGCCATTAGGCTTATAACATTAAATGAGTCAACAATGGTTTGATCTTTCAAATCAATAGTATAACACCAAGCATAATGTCAAATAATGACAACTACGGTTTGAGTTTCTTGACTAAAAGAGTCTATCAATCATCCATTTCAAAGAGATGCAAAAGAATCACTAAAT
>VDFB02075321.1:359645079-359739371 GCA_007258455.2 Sequoia sempervirens
ATAGCCACCAAGGGCAAAGAGCCCTCACTCAGCAAAGGAGTCAGCAGCACAAAAGAGGAGACAGGAGCAAATGAAGGACCAACAGAGGCACTCAACGAGGGTTGGATAGGCTCAGTCTACACAGTGTTAGCAATTTGAGGCAACAATGGTTCCATAGAAGGGATTTTCACATTTTTAAGTTGTATTGACTTTCTCTCCAATTTTACTAGGCTACAAGTTCTTCTTTGGTTGAGTAGAATTGGAGTACATACTCCTTTATTCACTTAGTTAAGCACAATCAATTGGATACAAAAAAATAGAATATTTGGTTTATGTCCATTCCAACTTGCACCTCCTATCACATAAGGAAGTTTATGTCCATTCCAACTTGCACCTCCTATCACACAAGGAAGGGGTGACAAAGAATTGCGATATAGCCTATGGGTTTGCCAATTTGGATCCATCTATTTTAGATCTTCCTATAGTCAATATAGATGATGATGAGGCTTCTTTACATGATGTTTATGCAATTAGTGGGAATAATATCGTGGTTGCTTGTGGTTCAAATGAATTTGATCTAGATTCTTTTGATGGAGGATTAGGAAGATAAAATTTTAATTGTATTTAGACTCTTAGTTTTACTATTTTCAAGTTTTGTATTGATTTTAATGAGCACATAGTTATACTAAGAGGAGGGTGAATCGATATAATACAAATTTATCTTTTTTCCAAGTTCAATCAATCGCATCAACCACGCATATGCAAGATCTAGCAATTGAGAACACACGATTTACATGGAAACCCTTTCAAGAAAAAACCATAGAAAAATGCTTTCTCCTTTTATATTATCATTGTTGATAGGATTCTTGAGAGAATTTACATATCTTTTCAATTTTTCCTCATTTCCCTTCTTTGGTGGCTCATAGGAATCTTGATCATCCTTTGCTATATAACCAAGATTTGTCTTATTGAATAGTGACCTTTGATAATTTATAATATCATCCAAAATTTTGTTACTTTTATCAACTTTGTGGCTCCTATCTTGGTAGTTGTTGTCTCTAATTTTCTTCTCAAGTAACCCAGCTCAGACTTATATTTCTCACAATATTCTTCTTTTATCTTCAATTGTCTTCTTACTTCTTCCTCAATCCTACTTTCTTCTTTGATTTCAATTTTTAGATCTTCGATCATTTGATTTTCTTCAAAGGCAATACTAATATTAATGAGTGGTGATCTTTGAGAATTGATACTATCATCTAGTGTTTCGGTGCTCTTATCAAATTCTACACTTTTGTTCAAATGAGTTGTTGCTTTCTTTAGTTCCTTTTTCAAGGAGATAATTTTAGATTCTAACTTTTCACAATTTTCTTCCCTTTCCTTTAGCTAGATTTTCATTCCTTCCTCAATCCTTTTTGCCTCTTCACACTCAACTTTCAGATCTAGGATTATTTTCTTGACTTCTTCCTCATTCCTTTTTTCTTCTTCATATTGTACTTTTATGTCCATGATTATCTTACTGGCTTCTTCAAGGGATTGTGATACCTTTCCTTTGGATTCACTTTCTTCTTGAATTTTTTATTTTAGACATGCATTTCTTCTTTTAAGTGAATGAATCTCATTATATGCAAGATAAATTTCTTCCTCAAGATCCACTTCTTCATCAACCTCATTCTTCTTGTCTTTATCATATTTTGCTTCCATCGCCATGAAAAGTATTTCTTCTCTTGAATCTTTCTCTTCTTTTCTTTTGTTTTCAATTTTGACCTGCACACATTCAAAAACACAATAATTAGTTTTATTACAATTAAAACATTTATACTTACCTTTGCATATGTCAGATTCTTCTTTGAGCTTTTTATCAACATGGGCTTCCTTTCTATTTGATTGATCACTAGAGCTAACACTTGATTTATTCTTTTTATTCTCCATCTCGTTTGATGCTCTGAATGCTACCTCCCTTTTTAGATGATTTCTCTCTTCTAACTTCATATCTACTTTTTCATCATATTTTCTATTTCAACATTTTCTTTTATTTCACTCACAAGGTCATCTTTCATTTCAAATATATCATCTTTCTTTTTTGCTGCGGCCACATCATTTTCATTTGGTTTTATTGGTGCTAGTTGATCAATATTTTTCTTAGTATTTCCTTTTCTCTTATTTCTTTTTCTTTTTCCCATATGTGCTCTTAAGATCTACCTTCTAGCGATTAGGCTATATTTGAAGGAACCTGCTCTAATACCAATTGATGAGCACATGGTTATATTGAGAAGGGGTGAATTAGTATAATACAAAATTTTACTTTTTCCATATTCAATCAATCACATCAACCACACATATGCAAGATCTAGCAATTGAGAACACATGATTTGCATGGAAACCCTTTTAGGAAAATACCACAACAAAATATTGTTGATATATTATATATTAATCTTCTTCTTCTTGTAGGACCCAACCTACTAGAGACTCCAATATCCACTTGACATAAATATAGGCTTCAACCTATTGGAGGCTTCAACCCCCACACAAATTGAGCTCCAACCCAGCAAGAAGCTCCAACCTCTATTTGATAGGCCCCAACCCCTACACAAACTAAGCTCCAACCCAGATACTATCCTTCTAAATATTAGAAACAACTCATACAATATCCTTCTTTCTCAAATATGATCCAAACACAATTTTGATCTAATCTCAAATTTTATCCAATCTCAACTCTGATCCAATCTCAAATATGATCCAAACATAATTATGATCCAATCTCAAATATGATCCAAACATAATTATGATCCAATCCCAAATCTGATTGCTACCTCTGATTTTGTATGATGTAAGTCTTTCCTTTTCAAATTAGGCTCACACTCATATACTTCCACTCCTTCACAATTTTTCTATAGATCATACACACTTCTCTTTCATAAATATGATCTAATCATGCACTAATTCATTTCACAAAACTAATTATTATCATGCCAATATTTTCACATAGATTTCTGCTTCTAATCTTCACATATATTTGTCATATATATATTTTCATTTACCATTCATACATGGGTTTCATATGCACTCAAAATAAATTTGAGTTACACTTCATATTTCTACCCTTTACTTTCTTTTCAATCTACCTTTCACATTAGATATATTTCCTTTAATGATTGCTCAAAATCATATGATTTTTCATTTTCAGATTCTTGTCTTCTTGTGATCTCTTCAATATGTGATGACCATTTAGATATTCTTCATAAGATTAACATATACTTCTCCTTTCAGTTATACATTTATTCTTTGTCAAATTTGCATATAACCTTCATCGAATTTGTATTTCTTCTCTATCCAAACTGCATATATCCCTTAACAATCTGCATATATTATTTATCAAATATGCATATCTTCTTTATCCAAACTGCCTAAATCCTTAAATTTGCATTATCTCACCGTTGTTATACTCTTTCTCAAATTTGTTCATAGATCTGCTCATAAAGTCTTCATAAATGTTTTCACTAAGAGAGGTATCGCTTCATAAGTATGCAATATTCTTTATTTTTATTTTTGCTCTGTTGTAACAAATTAAAATGATATATCTTTTTTTGCTACACTTCTAACACTCATCTCATCCTCCTTTAATACCATCAAATATGCCTCTTCTCAAGGGAGACGTACTTTCACAAGGACCTATCGTCCATATAAATAAAACAAATTATTTATTTAATCCTTTCAACAAGGCACATACATAAAAGAGGTCGACCATAATTTTCATTAATTAATTTATTCCCAAATGTGGTGCTAAGGCAGTGCAGGTCGGTCTACGTTAAATAATCCTTATTTAATTTATTTTAAGTCACTTCCAAGGGTGATGTTCCTTCCTCAAAGGGGTGCTAAGCAAGGTAGTGATTAGCCATGACAAAGCAATATATTCTTATTCCTTAGACATCAAATCTTTCCCTTTGATATCAATGATAACAGTTTTCTAGCAGATTTGATTCTTTGAGTTTGGCATATGAATATATTATATGATAATATCAAATTATAACATTGAATTTTAGAATTATTCATTATCTTTTTAATTCATAATTTCAAAGAATGAAACATAGATTTATGATATTTACAAAATTACATGTGATTCGTAAATTATAATTTGACATATAGATATATAAATGGTTAATAAATTATAAGATGTATTTTCAATTATACTATTTCATTTATTTTTAATATCAAATATCAAATTATTTATTTTAAATTTTGTATGTATATATAGTTATATCCGTAACCAAGATTTTTTGTTGTTGTACGACATATTCAAATCTTGAAACCAAGCTCGCTCATGTACCCATACCGACAATTTAGATTTAATGCGTACAACACATTTCATTTATTTTAACTTTTATATATATATAGGCTTATAATGTCTTGTTTAATATTAATCATGACATTATTATGTTAAATTCACCTTGTCTAATATTTTGTAAGTGCTTACTAAATAATAATATATTTCCACCGATTAATTTTCTTTCATTTAATTTTTATTTAAATCTCTACATGTAATTTATAAACTTGAAAGTTTAAAGTTTCCGCTGTTAATTTGTTTTTCAAGTATAGAAAAATGTAGATTTTTAAAACTTTTGGGTCTCTCTTTCTTAAAGTATTTTTATGGGAATCTTCATTGACAGGTGGAAAGGTGTTAATGAGTTAAGTTTCTGGTCATGTGGGGAGTGTAATTTTTCAACACTCGAGTTGTGTTGACAATTCTTAAGTTTATTTTGTTTTTTGAGACCTTTGTTCAGTGTAAATTTTAGGATATAATTTTTATTGAATGGTCTATTTTTTAACCTTTTATAATCAATGAAAAATCTCTTTCCGAGCTCTACAAACTAGTACCCATTTTTTTTCTTTTTTAATATATATTTTTTAATTTTATTTGAAAATCATAATTATTTGCATTGTCACGAAATAAAGGTTACCCAAGCTACTTAGTGGCTAGCTAATATTTTTATGGGAATAAAGTTGAAATGATTTTTGTGATGTCACCTTTACTTCAATCTTAGATTTCAAATTAGATTCCAAGTGATTTGTACATGAAATTATGTTTGCAAACAAATTTAATAGTGTTGGTTGTCTACCTTTTATTTTCTATTATATCTTGGAGGTTCAAATATCACATCACTTATCTCATGTCCGCATGCAAAACATGTCATTGGAATGATTGCACTACCCATAAAATGACAATACAACTAAAGTAATAGATGGACTATTTTTCAAACCTTACCTATATTAGACCAAAAAATATTTATTATAGACTTGGTCAACAAGATAAGCACTAATTTATTCAATACGACAAAAATTAAATCAAT
Organism: Sequoia sempervirens; assembly: GCA_007258455.2. Classification (NCBI taxonomy): domain Eukaryota; kingdom Viridiplantae; phylum Streptophyta; class Pinopsida; order Cupressales; family Cupressaceae; genus Sequoia; species Sequoia sempervirens. The sequence goes on from VDFB02075321.1 coordinate 359,650,404, forward strand.
GCATATAATGTTATCATATATGTTGAGTATAAGACATCATATGTAGATGTAGCCATGTTATTCATCCAAAATTCAAATAATACTTTCCTGACAACCAAGTGGCAAATGTTAGTAACATATATCTAGATATACTATAAAAACTATATTGTCATGATTAATAATTGTAGATCTCATCTATTTTTTGTCCAACTATTTGTTCTCTTAATGATAATCTCTCATATGTATTAGTATTGGAGCTTTATTAATTAATAGAAAAGTGTTTTTTTAGCTCAACCTTCTCGAACTCGATTTTTCTAACAAAACTCAGTCTTGATTGTCCCTTTAGGTAGTCCAAGTCATGGTTTCAACTCTTGATTTTCCTACTGTGTGGATGAGGGTTTGTTGCACATCACTTGAGAGGTTATCAGGTGGCTCACCCTGTCCAAGTAGTTGGGCTAAACTCTCAATTCCTCTTGGTTAAAAAAATAAAAATATTGTAATAGACATTTGTGTCCTTGTAACCAAATTAGAAAATATCTTATTCACTCATTTTAAAAGGTTCCAAGTAAAAAAAAACATTAGTTTGTTAACAAACATTGTCCTTTTCCTTTGATTTAGATTGATCATATGACCTCCTAATTAAATCACCAATTATAATTAATGTCTTGGGAGATAGATGCTAACCTTGAACATATATCTTAATTCTTACACTATCATTTTTTAATTAAAAATAATAATACAAACAATTCAAATGGCATCATTGTCCTTGTTTACAGGCTAAAGATAACTTGATTATTTTTACAAATTAAAAAGTGTGGTAATGATGCAAAATGCATTCTAATGCTTTTCTTACTTGGAAGTGATGCCTTGATAGATGTAAATTATGTAGACACTTAAAATTTGCATCTACATTTTAATCTAACCATACCTCCGACTTTCATCATCAATTATATATCATTTGTTCACTAATTAATTAGATAATTCATTTAATTAATTAAGTCATCCTTCCTCTCATAATTGATTAAATAAACTAATTAATTAGACTAGCTCTCTTTCAGTAGTTATTTAAATTAATTCTTCTTTAATTAATTAAGCTAATGCACATTCTTCATGTCATTTTAAAAATAAATAATTACCCATTTCCACTTGAACACAAAAAAATCCAAAAAAAAATAATCATTCATCCACCACATAGTGCAACCACCCTCACACACTTGCATTCTCCTCAAGCCTTCACTTGTTTGCATCTTAGCTTTTCATGCAAGTTAAGACAATCCTAAACCTCCATCAACTTGATTTAATCCTATCTCTCCACTTGCATTCTTGTCATCGGGCTCCTAACATGCAAATTCATCTTAATCATCCAATTTGAAATGATCTAAACCATCCATATCAAGAGCTAAAAATTATATAAACCCTCATTTCAAAGGAATTCTCCATATGTGGAATTATTTCAATGATCATAGGTACATGTTCATCAATTTGTTATCCACCTCAAAAAGCTCATATATGCAACAAGGAGATATAATGCTTATTTTTCAATGAGTATTTGTTGTATTGCTTGTCTTCTTTGCTCTATTGGAGTGTTTTGGTTTGATCTAGAGTAGGAGCTTGTTTATTTTCCCCATTTCTCTTCTAGATTCTACCTCACAAATGATGAAAAATGGCAGAATCTTGTAGAGGGTCAAGCCCTACCATTTGGAATATCTTTGTCCCACATGAGTGTCATTTAATCCTTAGAATTGGTCAAGCATTGGATATATATTACAAACTAGGTGAAAGCAAAGATATTACTTCTCCCAACACAAATACATAATCTCCTTTTGACCACTTCTTTGGTAAACTATTTGGGACATATATGTTGGCAACACAAGGGCAGACAACTAAGAGGGACAGAGAGGGGGGGGAGTTGGGGTGAATTAGTTGTCACATAAATTCTAACTTATTAAACTTATTAACCCTTATTCTCATATTGATTAATAACCATGAAAGCATAAATCATCAATACATCAGAAACACACATAACACCAAGATTTTTTAAGTGGAAACCCTGTTAGGGGAAAAACCATGGTGGAGGTCAGTCCACAAGATTATACCCTGTTAAAAGTATAAAGAATAAAATGGGGAATGCACACTGCCTAGAACACACCGCTCAATTACAACAAGGCTTACAGAAACATTCAGATTACATCCGTAAGATTTTGAACTGAAAAAATAGCATCTGTTAATGCCTGATTACAGTTCTGGTTAAGCACATGAACACTTCTTCACTCTTCTTCACTCTTCTTTCACACTCTGCCCTGCCTTCGAATGATTTAGAACATTATTCGCGCACACTATACATCCAAATGGAATAAACAATCGATTATATATATCCGCAATAAGAAATTACATCGTTACATGTCAGCTTCAACAAAATAATAAAATGAATATAAATTGTCGGCCCAAAACAATAACAATTATTCATGCGAATCAACCAAGGTCGGCCACAACATAGTGAAGACCCAAAACAACATCTTCGAACATGAACCATCTTCAAAAATTATTCCTCGAAAATCCACAACACGCTACAATCACCCTGTCGGCCATGAATATGAAAAACATGAACACGCAAGAGAAAATCACCAATCATGAGTACAACGATCAATGTAGACGTGCAACACAGATAGAACACAATCTAAAAGCATCCACAAACATCATGAATCTCTATAGAAGCATCTGCAACAACTGAACTTACTAGAATCACATCATCTTCAATCAGAAACACCAATTGAAGCAACAAAAAAACTGTCAGAATACAAATCTTCATAACTCAATCAAATCTTCATGTAGATCTCTGAAACTCAACGTGGATAAACTAGATATACTCGACAAGAAACCCTTTAGTCCACAACCTCTGATCATCAATGTATTGAACTCACCAACATACTTAACTTCACTTCACTACTGACAACCTGCAACTTATTTCACTACAATTTTCTCAATATCCTTGACATATACAACCTTAAGAACATTAATGTCAATAGTGTTGACATCAATGACAACCACATATCAACAACACAACCACAACATCCAATAATATATGATTTATTAAGGCTTAGTTTTTAGGTGATTAGTTACATTGTCCTTCAACCATTTTTGGCTATTCTAGTTCCTCATTCGGTTAAGGCATATTATAGGGAATTTGAGATATGTTTAAAACTGCACCGTGAGCTCTTTATAAAAAATCAAGATAGCTTTGAGTATTGATTGAGCATCTTAGATAAATCATTATATTTGTTATTTGTGGATGACTTGTTTATTATAAGTTGTTTTAAATTCACAAATAAAAGTAGATTAATTTAATTATCAGAGATGGTAGTTTTAAGTCTTCTTCATTATTTGGAATGGTTAATTCTAAGATTGATTATGGTATCTCAAAGCAAGGTATGCACATAACTTAATTCAAAGATGTAATATGATGGATTATAATCTGCTTGTTGGAGCTATTAAGATTGGTATTAAATTAAACCCTAAAACCATCACATAAAAAGACATCTCATTCTTAACAAATTTGATATACCTAAAAAAATTTAGACCAAATATTACATATATAGTAGGTATTACATCTAGATTTGTGCACGATCCTTATATGGATCATTGAAAAAAAGTGAAGAAATATTTAAAAATATATCAAAGGTATAGTTAATTATGCTCTTTATCATCCTTGCACCAAAAATGAAAATTTATTTGGTTATTACGTTATTGACTATGTTGGTGATCCTACTAATATGAAATTTACCTCAAACTATTTCTTCACAATATGGTGTAGGTGCTATCACATGGATAGTAAAAAGTAACCAATATGGCTCATTTGTCCATAAAAGTTGAGTATAGAAGTGCAACAAAAACAACTTAGGAATCAATTTAGCTAAAAGAGATCAATGGATGAGTTTTTTTTGGGTGACAATGGGGGTACCATCTTATTGTGTGATGCCATAGTTATATTGCTCTTACCAAAAATCTTGTCCAAACATCACATAGCAAAACACATTGAAGTCCATGCACACTTCATTTGGAAAAGAAAAGAAAAAAAGATCACAATGTTGATATATTTACCAAACCTCTTTGTAGTGTCAAATTCTCCAACTTTTAAACAATGTTTGGTCTCAAGGAGTTGCTATTAAGGGGCATGTGAATGAGAATGACATCTCCTAGTGGATTTCTATAATATATATGCCCTTCAAACATTATGTAATCTCTATGTGTCTAAATCTTCTTCCACTTGTAAACCATTGCATTATATATAAGACCGATTAACATTATGTTTAAAACCTAGGGGTAGGCTATTTTGAGGAGACCCAAACTCCAATACAAACTTTATAAGACCTTTTTATGAAAATCATCAAGAAAACTAAGACTTAAATTGTGACAGGAAGTTTATCATATAGTCTTACATTATCTCCTTTTGACATATATTATTTCCCTATTGTATGAATGTCAAATTAGTTCTTTATTACTGAGGAACTTCATCTTTTCTTTCAAAAGAAACTAATAGTATATACATATTAAAGAAACGACATTGATATTTATTAGGGATCATATCTTTTTTAAAACATAAATAAGCAATTAAAAATATTCTATTCTAAGATATAAACCTTATAATATAAATATATTTTAAACACATTTTAATAAAAGATTAATTAATTAATTAAGAATTACTAAAAAATTATGTTATAATATTAATTTACTTATTAAATAAATTTTAATTTTTTTATGCAAATGTGTGACTTCCCAAACAGGAATTACCTTCCTTTCACTTCCTATATTTTAGAGTGTCTCATTGTTGGTATTTTATTATGTGAAAAATTATTAGAGAACATAATAAGAAGTTTGAAAGAGTGAGATTTTAAACTCCAACTTGTAAGTCTATATCAATTACAACATATATACACCATAGATTTTGTATTTCTTATGTATTGAAGATTTATTTAATTTAAGCATGATTAATTAGCTGCAAATTTTAAGAGAAATTGATGGTCATAGACAGTGCTGGTGAACAGCGAAACCATAATATCTAAACTACAAATCCTTGTTGCTCTCTTTTGTATGGTTGCAAGTCAAATTTCTTTGTAAATTGTATAAATCACAAGTAATCATGATTATTTGTGAGTATTGTGTATATCATTCTAGCACAGCTAAAGAAAATTGGGGTTGTTTTTCTGTCTTTTGGCTTGCTGTAGTTGAATGGGAGAGTTATTTTATTGTTCTGTTACTTCTGGTTCTGCATTCTATTATGATTTTCCCACAGTTTTATTTAGAATCGTGTCTTAAAAGGAAGATTGTGAAATTGTCTTAGGTATTTAAGAAATGATGATCAAATTTTAAAAAATTATATTATCTTTCAAGTTATTTTTTATAAAATCAATAAAACCTTTTAAATTATCAGAAATTCTGAAAAACTAGTAATAGCAGCTCATTGTGCCATTGAATGAAAATAATTAACAGTCAAGTATTTATAAGTTTATAACCCTGTCGGCCAAAATATCTTTGTCAAAACAAAGATAAATATGCAGTGCTTGGCTGACAGAAGTATAAAAAATTGTGCGTATCGAAATAGCACCTTTAGTACTGTTACTAATTCCCAACATTCCAAATCTATTTGCAAATTAGCTAGAGATGCAGGTGAACCACATTTATTATTGGCCACACAATTCAAAAATAGAAAAATTAACTTTTTCTACAATGAATTTCAATTCATTAGGCTAGACGTGTAGATGATAGTACAAGAAAGAGAATTACTATCAAATGTCCATGGTTACTCTTGGTAAGGATTCAAATTCATCCAAGAAAATCACCTTTGGAGCAGTACTTTCCTGGAATCCATGGGGCAAATGAGAGAAATTTCACGCCATTCAGAACACAAATTTCTTTCCACTGAGGGGGCCTGATCTCAATTGCCAAATGAAATCCAGTTTGGGAGAAGCTGGGGGTGACTCATAACCCCCTTTTCTAGGGCTTGTATTAAAATGTTTTCATGGAAGCTGTGATTAATGGTTTTTCGAAAGTTGAACAAATGTGCTGAGGATTACGATCTCGAGAAACAAATCCATGAGACATCTGAGTCTCAGCAGACTAAAATTAAAATTAATTTTTGTGGCATAACAGAGGAGGAAGAATCAGAATGAGCCCTGAGAGTGGAAGCAGAGATTTGCATCCTGAAAGTGGCGAGTGTCCCTGAAGTTCGCTTCGGTTTTCAGGTATTTTAAGAATAAACATTAAAGTATGACTAGCAACATATAGGTAATACTTTGCTTCATTCATAAGTTTTGACAGTTAATTTAAATAACAGAAATTGCTGATAAGTCTTGATGTATTGAGGTCATGTCTAGTTGTAACGAGGTTAGTGAAAACTTTAGGACTTGCTTGCCTTATGCTCTTTAATTTGAAAAATTAAGCAAAACAAAGAGAAGGAAAACGGTGACGTTCTGATATTTGTCTATGGAAGATAGACTAAATATTACTCAAGCAATCAACATGGTTTTGGTTTCAGATTTGGTAGAGTTTCATTAGTACAAACTTAGAGAAGTTGGAGAAAACTAAATACATACTGGTGAACAAATAAAATTCATGTATATATATATTCCTCAACAATAGCATAAATATGGGTAGCAGAAATCAACCAATTAAACAGAATAAAATGTTATTCAGAAATAAAACAGCAATGAGGGCAAAAAAGTGAATTGCATAAGTATTTACAAGTCGATTGGGGTAACTGTAGTTTGAAAAACACTAGAATCTGCCATCTCCACATAATTCTATCCAAAAGCTTTCAGATACAACAGTAGTTTCGAGTTGTTAGGAGGCATATTGGTATGAAAAGTCTGAAAGACCTATCATGGCACTTAACACAAGGTAAAGGAGATAGAAGGAGGCAGAAATAATAACAATAACCAGCACTGCAGAAACGGGACTCTTCAGGAGGTCATAGATGGGCTTTAATATGGTGTAGAGTGCACCTGTCCCCACTGTGAAGAAGTAGAGGCCATATCTCCTCATGTTTTCCCAAAATTCCTCGACCAGGGGACCCTCTGGTCCAAATGCCCACGCTGCCTCTGTTGAGCCCACAACTATCCACACCCCTAACCCTAACCCTAGCAAAGCCATTTCCACCCAATGGGAATCGTCGCCCTCATCTGCAAGACTCTGCTTCTCTTTCTCTCTGACTTTTCGAATAGCATGAGGTGCAGAGCAACATCTGGTAAATGCATCTACTTGTACAGGAGGAGCAACAGCGCTTTTCCTTTTCCTTGTAGGGATTTCAAAGCTCCACCTGCTGTTCCTTGTAGGGATATCAAAGCTCCACCTCCTGGGCCTCAACAGGGCTGAGAATGGTGCCAACGTAAAACTCATATCTGTCGAATGCTCTCAATACTCCCACCTCCACCTCGATATCATAAACTTCCCCTGCGATTTCGTCCGCTCATTTTACAATTATCCACAGTTTATCTCAAGGGTATCTTTAAATCCATAAGGCTTTATGTGCTAGTGTAGACTTTGAGATTTTCATGTGATTGAGGCAAACACTTTTATAGTAATGATGAACCATTCTAAATGTCATTTGCATCATTCACCTATAATCAATCCTAGGGCTAAGCCCATCTATCCTCTTATTTATTTAAATTGTAATTGTTTTGGTTCTATTATTAGTCCTAACTCTATTATCTAGGCTAATTGTTTGCTAATTGATTGTATTTATGTAAGCAAATTAGATGTTTATTTAAGTGATTAAATTTCTTACAATTTTGATGAACATAACATTTGAACATACAATCTACAATTTTCTCTTAATTTTTATTCTCCTTTATTAGTGTTTTAGATCTATTTTTTTATTGCTTATCTAGGGTTTGATTGTGTTCTTGTGTGGTCATTCATTGCTCTACTTCTTTTGGGTTTTTCCATACATTGTTTTCTCTTAACTTTCTCCAACCCTACCCACCCTTACTTTGGCCTTTAGGGTTTGCATTTTACACTTGTTTCAAATTTGATTTAAAAAAAAAAAAAATTGTATAAACTCTTAGGTCACCCCATATCATTTTATTATCTAGGGTTGTAAGATTTATCTATATAATCTCATCCACCTTGTCTCTCCTTGAGAAGAAGTGCATGCTTGGAGCTTCATATAGCTAAATATGTTGAGAATGGTCTTGTTGATGACTTTAATACTACTACTTTTTTTACTATCCATATTCCTATTGAGGATGGTGATTATGATCGTGAGGCACATCTTGAACAAAACGATTTTGTATAAGAACGTGCTAGTTTAGCTTATACTAAGAATTTTGGACAACTTGTTGGGGCAATGCATAGTTTTTTCATCAACAAGATATTTGGATTGGAAACTTGTTTCAAGGAATTGGTTCTAATATTTTGACCTCATTCTCTTTGAGTGCTACATTTACCCTTCATCATTCTTCCTTCATCTCTTTTACTTTTGTCTCATAGTATGGTATGACTCACTTACCATTTCCTCTTTTCATGTTAGAAACTATCATCATGTCTACTAAATCACCTTGACCTTTATCTCTCTAATAGACCCACTATAACTATTTCACCCACTTCCATGCTTCTCCACTAGTTTCATGCCCACTCATATTCCTACTACAACATTTATTCCTACCACTTCTCTCACTAATGGCATCCCTACCTCTCCCAATCCCACTCCACATCTTACTGCTCCCTCTACCATGAATATTCTCTATTCTTTTTTTACTTATATTCCTATGTATCCCTTGCTACATCTCTTATAATGCCCCAAATTTTACATCAAGACATTTTGACAATAAATAGGCTCATTTTTTTTGCATTATAGTTGTAACACAAACATGTCAAAATATGTGCACACATACTAGAGATGTAATGACAACACAATGACACTCAAGAACATGAGACCAATGCACAAAGCATGATTGCACAAGTAAAAGACTCTAAAACATGGTCACAACCTCATTATGATAGAAAAATGAGAAGGTAGAATTTCCTCTAACATTGATGGTAGGGTAGTTGACCAATAACATCATCTCACACAAATAGGAAAGAATAAAAGAGAATGAAACACTATTTCCTAATCAATTTAGTTCAACCATAGAAAAAAAAACATATATAAAAATGATATAGAAATAATGAACAAACCTTAATATCACTCACTTATTAGATAGAATGGTTTGTAGATTCAAAATATCACCTTGGTCAAACTAGATACTAATTAATTTTTCACTCAAGGGTGGACCATGACACAAAATATACAAAGTAGATTAAAACTTCATCAAAATAATTGATAGGAAGCAATTGTAGACCCCAAGAATCAACCTTCCTTTAGGAATTTTTTTTTAATATTTCTTACACCTCTTTTGTTAGTTCAAAATTGCCTTGGTATTTCTAGAATTTCCTATAGAAATTTCAAAACTATTGTACCCCTTGTGTAAATAGGTTATCCTTAAAGAGGATCGAACCCTATATGCACAACTAGGTCTCATTCAAATCCAGCTTAGATGCTAAAAATGGCTAAGTGATCCTCTAAAGGTCTAACATAATATTTATCTCCTTGAACTATTTTTAAAACTTAAGAAGTCTTCCAAGGTCACAAGACCGAATTTTATTATAAGGTCAAGCCAATTCAATCCAAAACAACTAAACCATAATACAAGCCATAACTTCTACATGATAAGTGTTGTTAATTAATGAATTACACTAAGGAAATATGACACTCCTAAATGTCATATTTCAATGTTCAAAATCCCTAAATTTTATTATTTTAATAATAGTAAAAATTTACTATTCACAAATACAAGTCATGTCTAGCAATGTGATAAAAAAATTATACAATCAAGCATAACTATACACTATAAAAGATGAATGTGAATGTCTAATACCATTTAATATAAATTATTCATGATATTATATTTAAATCTTAGAATACTTATGAGGTTACTTTCTAAATTTAAATAAAATCAAGCTTAAGAGCACATTTTGAACTTCATACTATAAAATATGATATGAAATCAATTTTGATACTAATGTTAAGTTATTACAATAAGATGTCCACGCATCTCCAAGCATGGTTGGGTATAGATCAATTATAAGATGGTTCAAAAGTACTTGTTGCAACTTAGACAAAGTTTACAAATAAAATCAACTTATGACTTTTTAATTGTACAAAGCAATAAAAAGATACAACATTACAACTAAAATAACTTTGCACATTCTCCAAGATATTCTCACATGGTTCTAAATATGAAAACTAGTAAAGGTAAATTATCTACCACTTGACCATTATGGCACCTTGAGGTCCACTCCACTATCTACTAAGATCTGTTGTCATGATTATCATACATAAATATGAAACACAAGGTTGGCCTTACACATAAAAAAAATCACATGTGGTTTCAATTCACAAATTACCTCACATATGAACTCAGCTACACAAAAGGAAAAATAATCTAAGGCAAGGAGTATTTTTACCAGGGAAAAATTTAGTGGCGAATCTTCGCCAATTGGTGAATTCTAGGAATTGGCCAAGTCGAAATTGGTGAATTTCTCGCACCCAATAGAATGTCCAAATCACCCGGATTTTATGAACTATAGGTCCAATGCATGTCCATTCGCCAATGAGTTTTTTTATGAGGCATATTTAGGCAAAAAATTCGCCATTGACAAACTATGCGTTTCAATTGGACTGACTAATATTTTCACCTGGAATCCTGAAAGCATTTAATAAAACACCTACATATTTGCCAATACTATTAAAACAACATTGTATCAGGACCCATTTCGCCAATTAAAATTTACAAATAGTTGCTTGTGAAGACCCATTTCGCCAATTAAAATTTATAAATAATTGCTCATGAGGACCTATTTCGCCAATAACATTAACAAATAATTACATTTGAGGACACATTTCGCCTTGAAAATTACAACGTATCATTGTATAAGCAAGTGGGATTTTCCAAATATTTAATATACCATTTAAAAATCACGTGGAATTCGCCAAATATGGAATCATGGATTGATATAAATACAATCAAAAGTGTCATTTATTCTTACACATTTTGTTCGGTTATGAGGTTCTACTTCTCCATTAGGAACTGGAAGTTAGCGAACTGCGAAGCCGAAAACGTAGACTTAAAAAGTGAGTGATCATTTCTTCATAGTGTTATTAGTTATAATAATACGTTTTCTTTATCTCTTTTCCATTCTTGCTTCAACAAAGTGAACCTTAGAACCAAACTCTGAAGTTTCAAAGTTTTTGAAACCTCTGACCCACCAAGTAGAAAAGGTGAGTGATCATTTCTTCATAGTGTTATTAGCTATAATAATAAGTTTTCTTTATCTATTTTCCATTCTTGCTTCAACAAAGTGAACCTTAGAACCAAACTCTAAAGTTTCGAAACCTCTGACCCACCGAGTAGAAAGATGACCAGGAAAGATTTGCAACTCAACAAAGTGAACCATCAAAAAAGTCAGAGAATCGGTAAGTTATGAAAATTTAGAACTCCGCGACAAGGTTATAAAACTTGAGGACTAGCAACTAAGTTTAGGATTTGGAAAAGCCAATTTTTTTATATTGTATTCCATGGTATTGAATTTGATATGTGATTCTGCATCAATTTTTAAGAACAACACTTATCACACTACTTATAAATTCCTATTACATTTCCATTCACACAATCTTTGATAAATAACTAAAAGGAATATTATTAATCCATTCCTTGAATAGAAGCTAACAGTTCAACATCCATAACTTATAAGTTATAAGCTAACAAAAGCTAACAGTTCAACATAAATAACTTATAAAGGCATCTAGTGTCCACCCAACTTAAACAATAAAAGCTTAAACTACCAAATCACCTAAATTATACTGAGAAATCCTTACGCATCCATCACCATAAAATATTTATTCACAAATAAACATTCCACAACAATGAAACTATCCAAAAATCTATCATTCCAATAATAGACAATCCCCTGGAAAACATAGAGTTTCTTTTGTCTTCATAACGGTTTCTTGAAGACAACCATTTTAGAAATTAAAATAAAAAGTCTTTGAAATATCAAGAGAGCCAAATTAAAGAAAATAACATAAAAACTAAAAAATAAACAACGGTCCCACTCCCAACACCGACTCCTTCACTGTCAATTATTCCTGCCTCCTTCTCCTTCAGCAACGCCTCATGTGCCTTTACTCTTTTCTTGTATTCCCGATACTTGGTCACAATTGCGGTGATGTTTTTGCTTCCTGGAATTGTAGTAATCTGTAACCTGGTTCTCCATGTGACCAAAGTATTTTCACACTCAACCAACTTCTGAGATCTTCTCTCTTCTCCACATTTATAAGTCCTCAGGTGGATCTCCATTCCACTGAGTTTCAAGAAGGACTCCCATGTCACTATTGCAGGATCAGCTATTTCTTTCTTGAATATTTCTCTAAACTTTAGAGAGATCTCTTTTATATCTAGAATGTTTTCATTAAACTCATCAGTAATTTCCACTCCCAGAATACAACAATATTCTTTAACTTCCCCTAACATTTCATATAATATATCAAGTGTATTATTAATTTCCTTCACCAAATTATCATACATATTCTATTTTCATTCCAATGAAACAGACCAAGAAGGGTCTAGCTCCTTAGGATTATTCACAATTTTCTCACCAATTAATATCTTCGCATCCATAGAGTTCAATTCTTTCATTTCTTGAGCAAGCACATAGAGACTAGTTTGATCTTTTCTGAGCTACTAAACTTTTGTTACTAACTCCTTCGCCTTATTAACGACGTCTAAAAGAGCACAAATTTATTCAAAAAGAAGATAGCCTCTCTAGATATTTTATCAATCCCCTCACAAGCAGCTCTGGAATAGCTCAAATTCTTTTTAATTTGCTCTATGGTGAGCACATTGATGCCCTCTACCTGAGAACTTGAGGCTTCATCAGATGTAGGAGGAGTGGCCATGGAAGAAATAAAGTTACTCAATGCGAGGACTTGAGATTCCAGTTTTATATTTTCTTTCCTCTGTTCTTTCACTCTTTTAATCAAGGTATTGACTGAATAATTGGCATGGTACACATCACCTTCCAGTGTTGGAGGCCCCATATCAACATGTGTGACTTTGGAGTCCGCCTTTGTTATTTCATCTTCATTTAAATCCTTCACAGGCTCAACAATTTCTAACATTTGATTTCCAGAAGTAGCATCAGCCACCATCCTTGACATCCTCTTGGATTTCTTAGGTTTTGAAGAGCTTTGAAGTAACTTTGAAACTATATCCACTCCAACTGTCATTGTAGGAATATGCTTTCTTTTCTTTTCCACTGCTTTTTTTAGCCATCCTGGGGAGGCTACTACTAGACCATAATCTTCATTTCCACTAATAGTTTCTTTAGGAGCGTTGGGTGTGAAAGGTGGATTATCATTATCAGGCAGAGAAGAGGGAAATTCAGACAGATTCTAGAGGTTATATTCCTTGAGAATTCCTTCAGCTCCCCTAACCATTTGGTTTGTTTTGCACACAAAAGAAGGGGTCTCCAATGGGAAGACATACCCTAAGAGTTTTATATCTGTTGGTTAATAGATTTATCACCTAACTCTATATTCATACACCCATAAAAGGTGATAAATGTAACCACAGTTGAATCGGTAACATTACAACATTACAAACTTCAAAACCGATTCTTTTCTTATTTTTAAAGGTGGCAGCTACCTTTATGTAATGTTGAATGAATGATTTTTTAAACTAATGATGCTTTTAACTAGAAAGAAAATAAAGGATGGGGCTTTTAACCAGAAAGCTTCAAAGGTATCTATCAATCTCATTTAAATAGAAATAGAACTTCTGAAAGAAAGATAACTAAACCAATATCACTACAGAAATTTTATTCACAGATAATAACACCACAACAATATAGAAAAATTATATCATCTGTCATCCAATAATAGATATCACACTAGCAAACATTTAGTATAAACAAAATAAATCTATACACCATAACTCAAAGATTATGTATGCATAAACTCCACCAATGTCTTCTATATCAAAATAATAGATAATAGCCAAAATAACAGAGTTTTCCCTAATGAGCAAATCAAAGTTTTCTCTAAAGAGCCTAATCACATCAGTTGAACCAATATTTAAACATAGCCAATGTATTTTGTAATGGTTTCTTGAAAGTAACCGTACCAAAAATTAAAAGAAGTCATTAACTTAAAAGTGCCAACTTTAAAGAAAGTATATGAAAATGCTAAAAATAAACTATGCATCATTCCCAACCGCTTCAACTTCATCAAATTTTGTCTCCTCGTTCTCCTACATCTTCATTCTGGCTTTATATTCCATGTACCTGGTAATGATTGCAAAAATCTCCATGTTGCCCAGTTTCAATGTGATCTGAAGCCCAGTTCTCCTTTTTTTGGGAGCACCTTTAGACTCGTTCAGTGTGTCAGACCTCCTTTCTGTTTCAGCTTTAAAATTTTTGAGATAAAGCTCCAGCCTCCCAAGCTTTGAGAAAGATTCTTTAGTCATCGTAGCAGGATGTGCTACTTCTCTATTGAAGACTTCTCTAAAATTTGAGCAGATTTCTTTTGTGTCCAAAATTTTCTCATCAAAATCATCTGTTATCTTCACCTGCAGATCATGAGAGTTCCCCTTGATTTCTCCTTACGTATCCAAATACTTCTCCAACACTTCTGTGATTTCCTTTACCAGGTCATCATATATGTTTATTTTCCATTTAAGTGAATCAATCCATGAAGGATCTAATTCCTTTGGATCACTAACAATCTGTTCATTTACCAACTTCAATCGATCCATGGAAACTAACTCTTTCATTTCTTCTGAAACTACATACAGAATGGTTTGATCCTTTCTAACCTGATGCAATTATGCTATTAATCCTTTTCTTTTATCAACAATTTGAGTGTAGGAAATCATAGATTTACTAATAAAAAACATAGCTTCCTGAGACAATTCTTTAATCCACTCACTAGCAGCCTTGGAATAATTTAGATTTTTCTTAATCAACTGCATCTCAGACTCATCAATAACTCTTTCTTGGGAACTAGAAGCCTCGGTAGACAAAAAGGGAGAAACAATGGAAGAGATAAAGTTTTTGAAATCCAAAATTTGAGATTGCAATTTTACCCTTTCTTTCCTTTCTTCTTTTGCTCGCTTGGCTAAAGCATTGACTGAGTAACTGGCGTGATATACATCACCTTCAAGTGTCTGGGGACCCATGTCAACATGTATGATTTTATAATCATCTGCGGTTATCTTATCATCATCTACATCTTTTAAAGGTTCTGCAATTTCTAACACCTGATTACCAGAAACATCATTAAGAATTCTTGACATTTTCTGGGCTTTCTTGGGCCCTGAGGAAGATTGGAGTAATTTTGTCAGTGTATCTACTCCAGCGGATGTCGTAGGAGTTTATTTCCTCTTCTTTTCTACCACTTTCCTCAACCATACTGGAGATTTTTCTATTAGACTGGAGGCTTTATCACTTTGAACAACCTCTCTAGACTCGCTAGGAATAATTGATATGTTTTCTATAGGAGGAGAAGATTCTTTAGACAAGGGCGGGAAAGTACTATCTTCAACAATATGCTTAAAGATGCTCTCTGAATCTTCTGAAACAGGTTTTTTTTGAACATTTTTCTTTTTAAGAGCAGGGGTGGATGGGTTGTCTTGTTCACATATTGATTTTGATTTAATTGATTTCTCTGGCTTTTCACCATCACCCCTAGATTGTGAATTGGCGCTAGAAGACTTGATTACTATCATCGCCGATGATGTACCTCTAGGGACTACTTGGCTAGATCCTTGCTCATTTTTCTGGGATGATTTTGGTTCATGAACAAAACTAGCAACCCTATGCCGTTTTCCCTCCAACCAATCCTGAGTCCTTTTGAGTACTGGTTCGACCTGTTTACTCATATATAAAACTTCATCTTTATCCCAGTCAACTTTGGGATGTGATTTATCAGGAAACTTCTCGTATTCAGGATCAAGAACCATCGAATCTTCAGACACATTTTTAGGAATTTGGAAAGAGAGACCGAAAATTTGTATCTACTCAAGGGTTAACCTCATATGGTCCCTTCTGAAAACTTCATTTTCATCAACACAATCTTCCTAGAAATATTTGATTGAAGGTTGGTGTTGATACGAGCCGGAGGCATACAAATTTTTTCTCACAAAGCCCTTACTGTCAAAATTAGTTCTTACAAACAAGTACTGGAGATTGTATTCTTTGAGAATCCTTTCAACATTCCTAGCCATCTGATTAATTTTGCAAGAGAAAGAATGAGTACCTAACGAGAAGGTATATCCTCACTTTCCCATATTCATGTATTTTATATTTACTATGGTCATTTATCTACAGACCTCCAAAAATACCAATAAATCCTTAGGGTACTTAGGCAATTTAAGTGGAGCCTTCTCATTACCTCCAATTCTCAAATAAGAAAACCTATCAAATTGGATATAAAAACTTCCAAACTTCAACACAAGAGATTTTGATTTAGGGGAAAAACGCATTTCAAGGTTTCCATCCAACTTTCTCGCAGCTTCCATTAAAAAGGAATCATTAACAAGACAATATTCTCCCATCCCAACTTGCCTGGTAAATTACGAATAACACTTATACACAGGCATGCCAGGACTTGGTGGTGCTTGCGATTTCAACCCTAGCCAATAAGCTCTTTGACTAGCAATGATATATATCAAACAAGAACATAGATGAAAGGTAGCAGTCTTCTGAAAGTTAACTAATTGCTCATGCAAGTGAAAGAAAATTATCTCGGCCCAATCGATAAACACACTATCATCACAGATAACTAAAATGAACTGACACATCTAGTCTTCAAATAATTCAACTTGTGCATTCCCGACGATACGATGAAGTAAAGCAATAACATCAACAATTTCTGCTTTAAAATGTGTCCTCTTAAGTTTATTGGGCAATTGAGACTTACCTTTCTTCTTTGATTTTAACCACCCTTTGGCCATAGAAAATTTACACCAGGTTTCATTAGTCCTGAAATATTCGTTAGCTATTACAACATGCATCTCCTTTACGAGTGCCTTCTCTAGAATTCCCAATGCTTGAGAAACAACCTCGAGAAGTTTTTTAGCTACAATGGTTTCGTCTGCGGCCTTGATTTCCCAGGTTTTAGGAATGTACCTTCTCGCACATGCAACAATTAGGTCAACACTCAACACTACTTCTGGAAAACCTCCGATCTGAGCTAGTCCACTTTCAAACACCTTCACATCTACAACAGATTTTTCTTTACTGTCTAGACGTGCCCAAAATTCTTCCAATTTAAAAAGTCTTAGCTCTGTATCCCTCACACCGAGCCAACGATTTTCAATTTCAAACTGCATGAGCTCACTATGCCTAATGAGATGCTTGAATTCCTGAAGAAATAACAGCAGCATGTAGAAGTACAACTGAGGCTTTAACAAATAAGTTCTCACCACCTTCAAGCCATATAAAATGACAAGATGTGTAATCAATGTGGAGTAAAACGAGAATGCAGGCTAAATGTCTAAGAAAAACTTCGCCACCCACGTATGTCATTATTTTTGATAGGACATGCTTTAAATGCGACATTCAATTTCATACCTCGAAAAGATAGCCTTTAAACCTGCATGCTTTTGGAAATTCCTGAAAAGACAACTCAAGTTTATTTTGTACATAGCGTTCAATGAGATATCAGATGACGACGCCTTTGAAAGGAAAGATAAGTCCATTATGTCGTGTGGTCACTAAAACTTGGAACCTCAAAACCAAAGTCTGAAGTTTCAATTTTTTTGAAACCTCTGACCCATTGACTAAATCCACACATCGTAACTCAAAGGTTGCATATGCATGAACTTAAGTTACTCAACAAAGTGAACCAAGTTGGGGAATTGGGTAGTTATGAAAATTTAGAACTCCGCAACAATGCAAAATGTCAAATGGTTATAAAACTCAAAGGCCTAGTGACTAAGCTTTCTTTTCTCTCTTTAGTCTACAACGATACATCAAATGTTCTATCAAACCGTTGAGTAATTTATGATATCAATAATAAACATGTGTTTTAATTTTTTTTTACTTTTAACCATTAATGCGCTCGGATTATCAAGGCCTTTATAAAATGAATTAGAATGTCACATTAATAGCAATATCACAACCATTAATAGGACTAAGCACAATAACACTTAACATTGCAATTGCAAAGGACTTAATAAAATGAATTACAATGTCACATTAATAGCACAACCATTAATAGCACAGTAACACTTCACATTGAAAATGACTTAATAAAATGAATTACAATGCCAAATTAATAGCACAACCATTTACTTTATTACAACTGAATTACAATGTCACATTATTACATAGTACAAATACAAATTTAAGTGCAAGTGTCAAGCTTCTGCTGGATTGTTGGTGAAAACGTAAATGTAATACATGTGTGTTTGAAAATAAATGGGACTTGTCGGGTCAACCATGCACTTTGAATTTCAATTTTTGGTAAACCCTAACAAGAATGACAACTTCCAGGATCAGCCATGGCTTTGAAAATAAATGCATGGGGAAAGGTGGGCTAATCAAATTAGGGAAATGGGGGTTGTGAAGATACAAAATGTACTTATCCCCTTTGAAAATTAGAGTCATGCAAAAGATTAGGGGTTGTAAAATTGCTCCCATCTTCTACTTGCAGCTTCCATGAATTGGGAGAGTGCTTATCTCCATCAGAGCTCCTCATCATGGCTCAAAACCTATCTGAGAAATTAGGTGAACCAAATCAACTTCTTTCCAATTCCACCCATTCTGAACTTGAAGGAAATTGGTCTTTTACTCTGTAACTACATAACTATAGGCAAGAGAATTTAGAGTATCCCTAATAATTCCACATCATCTTCTTCCTGAATCCTATTCCTTATTAACCCTACAAAATGAAAACCCTTATGACAATTCAAACATTGCACTCAAATTCTCAATAGTAAAGACTTTAGCATTCAACAAATGATTTCCATTTTCAGTTGTGCTCACTATCCTTATTTATGGGCAACAGTGCCACCAATAGTGCCACTACCAGCCTGGTCCCTATGTACACCTCACACGTGTCACGTGTGAGGTTAGGTATAATCATGATTCATGAATCATAATCATGATTCATGAATCATAATTGTGATTTGCGCAAACCAAAAAAATACTTAAATTTTAATTGATTCGTGTAACTTAAGCCTTACAGTTATTTAAATGTTTAATTTGATTTAACGTTTGGACTTTGAAAGGATGACAATTGTTAAAATCACCAGTGCCCCTCAAAGTTCAAACGATATGAAGTCATTAGAAATCAAATCACTACTTCAAATTTTGCAAATGCAATGTGATAAATGGCTACTTACTCCACCTTTTTATGCAATTATTTCATAAATAGATAATACTAAATTTCTCAAAGGAAAAAAAACTGATTTGAATAGATTCATAGACACAAAACTCAGAAAATAACTCTTTGATGACAACTTTCTTTTTTCATTTGTATTGCTTTATGTTTTACTTTTAAATCTGCATGCAATTATTTCATAAATAGATAATACTTAATTTCTCTTTATTGTAAATTTATAACCATTTATTTTATTACAACTGAATTACAATGTCACATTATTACTATCACTATTACTAATCCTATTTAACAATTTATGGGCTACTAGTGCCGCTATCAGCTTGATTCACGCAAACCAAAAAACCAACTTAGTCAATTTGTGTATCTTAAGCCTTACATGTACAATTAAAAATTAAAATGTTTAATTTGATTGACGTCTGGCTACATGCAAATTGTACCTCAATCTGACAAGCTGTCAAAATCCCCAAACTCCAGTCAGCACTACCAGTGCCACTCAAATGATATGAAATCGTTACAAATCTTGTTTCATTAAAGCTATGAGTTGTCCAATCAATTGCTTCAGATGTTCAAAACTAAAAGATTGAGAATTTCAATTAAATAAAATGTAATATGTCAAGGCATTGAAAAGAGAGAAATGAGCCTGGATCTCGCCACGTGTTTGCATCTAAGGGTTCTAGTGTTATTTCAGAGGTTTCAATTCGCAAGTTTACTACTTTAGAGATTTACTTCTAGAATGCAACTACAACCGTCCATCAAAAATTCATCGAATGGTCGTGGTTATATTGATTTTCCTTTACATCCTTTGGGTTAAACATTCTTAAGTTTTTAAGCCTTGGTCCTACATTCTTCCTAGGCGGTCCCTCTTTTAAAACCAACTTTTTGCACGTGCATATTTCTGCAACTTAAGTTCTTCTATCGCTCATTGCCAAAATCCAACCCATCGGGTTCATTACCACGATGATGAGCCTTGATCTCCCCACGTGTTCGCATCAAACAGTTCTAGTGTAATTCTAGAGGTTTCAACTGGCAAGTCTACTGCTTCAGATATTTACTTCCAGAATGCAACTACAACCATCCATCAAAAATTCATCGAATGGTCATGATTATATTGATTTCCCTTTACATCCTTTGGGTTAAACATTCTTAAGCTTTTAAGCCTTGGTCCTACGTTCTTCCTAGATGGTCTCTCTTTTAAAACCAACTTTCTGCACGTGCATATTTCTACCACTTAAGTTCTTTTATCGCTCATCGCCAAAATTCAACCCATCGGGTTCATTACCACGATGATGAGCCATGATCTCCCCACGTGTTCGCATTGAATGGTTCTAGTGTAATTCTGGAGGTTTCAACTCGCAAATCTACTGCTTGAGAGATATACTTCTGAAATGCAACTATAGTCGTCCATCAAAAATTCATCGAACGGTAGTGATCCATAATGTCGTGTGGTCGCTAAAAATTGGAACCTTAGAACCAAAGTCTAAAGTTTCGATGTTTTCAAAACTTCTGATCCACTGACTACATAGATGACCAAGAAAGACTTGCAACTAAGGTTAGGAAAAGAACCAAAACCTCGACTTTGGTGAATTAAGATAGGAAAGATGGCAAGGACAATGCATTTATGAACTGAAGATCATGGGCAGATTTTAGCAGGTAGACATGACTGGAGGATCAATGGGTAATTAAGATCGGTACGTGTGGAGTTTGGAAAATTATTACCTCTTGGCTAGGCCTGGAATTTGCCTGTCACTTTACGTTTTATGAAAAAAATTAACTGTCAAAATTTTTTTTAATTTATATTTTTTATATAAAATCTTTTATATTAAAATATTATTGATTTTATTAATCATACATATTAAATATATTTTATAAAATAAATGTTGTTGAATTTTTTATATAGTTTAATCCTTAAATTCGTCTATCTAAAAACATAAATTATTTGTAAAAAGAAAATAAAATTTCAACATGCTCACCAATAAAACCAAATGTTGTATTATCTTGAAAAAAATTAAAGCTGAGAATCACTGTAAACAAAATGCTATAAAATAAATGTTGTTGAATAAATCATATATATTAATATAAAGTGAAATTAGAAAGAATTATTCCAATTCTAAACTAATTTATATTTTTATCATAAACATTATTATATACTTTAGATTTATCTTCATCCATCAACTACCAAAAATTTATTGCAATTTTAAACTAATGCTATAAAATATACTTTAGAAAGAATTATTACAATTCTAAACTAATGCTGTAAAATATATTTTAGATTTATGTTCATCCATCAACTACCAAAAAAGTTGATTAGCCAACACAGTTTCCATTTTCAACATATCAAATTATCCCTAATCATACTCACCTGAAATCTACCCTTCCAACCATTGTTCGTGCCCCAAGGTGTTTTACAATTACAATGCAAATCTAGGCATAACCCCCAAAAACCAAAATCATAGACAAGATTTAGTACAGTATTTTTTTTTTTTTAAAACTTGTACTACTCAAATGCCTTTGATGAATTACCTGTCTCCAACGACTCTATCTCCATTAACGATTTCATCTTCTTCCTCGGACGCAAACCCTTCTTGTCACGCATCTTTGCTCTGTCGATGTCTTTGAGATTCTCTATGACCTCCTCGACCTCCATTAGCTCGACACATATTTTGAGTGCTTGCCACCCGCGCTCCGCAACTTCTCGCCATAGAGCTTTGGTGCGTCCTTCTGGCCACCTGATAAAGAGATGATTTAAATCTGTGAGCTTTGGGCCTCCACCATCCATTCCTTCAACCTTAACAAGCCCAACTCCTGGTATCACCCGTTCTAGAATTCCTTCCATATCCTCTAAAAAATCTTTGTGAACCAGAGTTTTCATGACTTTCCTCACTACATCCACCGACTCTCCTAAGTCCAGACCCCAAGCCATGACCAATGAATAAATATCCATATTGGTCTTGTATCTGTGCTTTAATTTTTCAAAGCCATTACCCAAAATAAACTGAACTGCTTGCGCCACCTGTACATCCTTGAAGAGAAATAAACCCCACAACCACTTCACAAATGCTTTGCTAATGAAAGGGTCCAACTTCCTCCACAATGTCAAGGTGAAACTGGCCTCCATTGTTTCTCTGGTTCACTGGCTTCCTAACAACCACCCACCACCGACCGACTACATGAGATGTGTCTTTAGTACATCTCAATTTGCCAGCCATCTCCATTAATGTCAATTCTGAAACATATGTCCAGCACTGGAAAAAAACCTTAATAAATGCTTCACTTTTTACAGAAATTTTTGCACCTCCTTCGCTTACTAAACAATGTTTAATTTTCCAATGTTTTTTTCTTAATCATTTGAAAATAGGTTTAATTCACCAATGAATTTTATTTTTTAGTTTGAAAAAAAGTTTTAATCGCCAACAAAAATATTTTTTCTGGTTTGAAAACAAGTTTAATTCGCCAATCAAAATATTTTATTGGTTTGAAAATAAATTTTAATTGCCAATGGAAAAAATTTAGTGGTTTTAAAAAAATTGCATTTCGCCAGGATTTTCCACAGACTTTAATTAATATTTTTATTGGGGAGTATACAAGATTCGCCAGGATTTTACACCTTCACCAAGTGGGGGTTTCTTCAAGTTTTCCCATATTTTTACTATGGTTGTTTAAGACACAAATTTGATTTAAATGAGATGTATATCTCAAGAAACACTTGTGACAATAAATACATTCCTTTTATTATTTATTTACATTAAACCATATATTAATATCATATATATATTGGAAGATAATATTCTCTTACAACATTTATATCAAGCTCTAGATATGATCCCATAGAGTTTAGGAGATAATGTTGGATTTAAATCCTTTCTTAATTTTTTAATTAAACCCATTATTTTATTAAATTAATAAATCCATTCTTGTATTAACCCTAGATATACTCCAATCTACCAATGCCAATATGTCAACTCCATAGGCATAAAATTTTCCCTTCTTTATCTCTTGAACAATTGGCATCAAACACCATCTTAGAACAAGGGTCCTATTAGCTCCCAAAAAGTGAGTGGAAAGTAGACCAATCATAACCTTTCATTAAGGTGGAATGGTATGAAGTAACTAAAGTGATCTTTGGATCACAAAGCTATCCCCTAGATTATCATCCCTTAAAAAGGTGGCCAACAAAAGTGTAATACCCCTCATGTTGTTGATACTCTTTGATACTCTTTGATACTCTTATGTGTTGGTTTTATACTTGGTTTGTGATGGTGATCAGTTCACCGACTTGGTTGTGTGTGGATTCATAGTTTGGCTGGTTTGCTACACTTGACATTACTTATGATGTTTGATGATACATTATTACCAGATGTATATTTGTACTCCAGATGTATTTTATATATTGATGTATCACTCCCACGTGTGTTGGGAAGACTTATGATGTAATTTTGTATATGTGATCATTGAGATGTACTATCAGATTGATGTAATGTATTAACATACCATGTAAATCATTCTTGAACTACCATTTGTAAATATTGTTTATGTTATGTTGTATCTGTGGAAATATGTACTTAATATCTTCATGATTAATTTATTGTATTTGTATGTATGGTTTTATATGGATTATTCTTATCATTTTGGTTATCGTTAATGAATGTTTTAAATGTTGATATGTGAATGAATGGATACGTAATTGGTAGATTAATGTTCATTTGTTAACTTTGTCATGGGATAGTTTGGTAATGTCACCTCGTGTACCCCAAGGGACTTTGATGTGCAACTTGAAACATTAGTTATGTTGGAATACTTAAGTGCATTCCTTATGTTTTTTTTAAAAAAATTGTGTTTTTAGTTGTTCCTTTGGGGTTTGCATGACGGGGCATTACAACTTGGTATTAGAGTCAAGTTTGCTAATGTTGGGTTCTCTGGGTAGTTTGTGTCCATTAGGAAACCTTTGTGTTAACTCTTGATCTTACATAACCCTAATTGTTGTGCAGGATCATGACTCGAGGTAGAGGTCGAGGCCAAGGAAGAGGCCGAGGTGGTGGCCGTGGAGCCAACTGCCAAAGTCCATCACCATTGAGTTCCCACGGTTCAGAGCAGGAGGAACGATAGAGTCCTCAAAACAATCTGTCAGGTGGTGGTCACAACCTGGAACAACCTGGTTTAGATGGACAGTTGCAACACCTTATGGGCGAGATTCTTGATCGATTGGGACCCAAGCCAAAGGAGGAGCAGCGGGTTGAGAGAGAAAAGGAAAGGTCGCCAAGGCGGAGGGAAATAGCGGCAGATCAGGATGCAGTGCTAGTTGGGAATATGAGAGACTTGATGAGAGCACACCTGACTACATTTGATGGTTCTGGAGGAGGAATGGAAGTGGAAACATGGTTAATTGATTTGGATTGATGCTTTGCGATGCACCCCTATGGTAGCAATACCAAAGCTTGGTGCGCAGTCATGCATCTGTGAGGCTTCGCATCCACTTGGTGGCGGCTGGAAGAGAAAAAGTTACATCTGGATATCAACATGGTCACATGGGAGCTATTTCTGGACAGGTTCAGGGCTCGTTCCTTTCAGATCATTGGAGGCAACGTAGGGCAGATGAGTTTCATGACCTTAAGCATATGTCGATGTCCATTAAACAATATGAGCGGTGATTCTATGAATTGAAGCAATATGCAGGAATCAGTCATGATGAGGGAATGTTGGTTCAGCATTTCATTCGGGGCTTAAATGCCCGAATCAGTGGTGGAGTCAGAGTCTTTGAGCCAAAGACAATGGAGGTAGCGGTTGAGAAGTCCCATCTAGTAGAAGAAAATTTGGCAATGGCATTGGGAGGACACACTGGAGTTCAGATCGGTAGTGCCCCAACATTAGGTTTTGGTTCTAGAGGTGGACAGCCTTAAGCTGTAGGGTCTTCCAGGAATTTTTAGGCACCCTCTAAGGGTGGTTCGCAGCAGCAGCAGCAGTCACAACCCAAACAGAACAAATCACAGTCTCAGCAGGGAGACAATCTCAGAACAGGAAGAACCGAAGCTGGCAGCGTAATAGACTGGATCATTTTGTGCAGCCTGCACAAAGAACACAGTTGACACCTTCACGAGGCAGTTTTTAGCAGTCGAGTGCACCTTCTGGTGTTAGAGGATTTGGGCGAGGCACAGGCTATTTCTCATGTGGGAAACAGGGACATATTGCCAGACAGTGTCCACAAAGGAGTACTTCAGGTTTTAGCTAGAGACTAGCTGCTTTTGAGTTGACAGTGGGCGATGCAGGTAGAGCACATCAAGTGTTTGCAGCAGTGGACAATCGTCAAGCAAAATATTAGGGCACTGTGATCGAGACATCAGGTGTGTTGCATGACACTAGTATTTCCATACTCTTTGATTCTGGTGCATCTGACTATTTTATATCTCCTTCAGTAGTAGAGAGATGTAGATTGGTGGCATCTAGGCAAGGCGTAAAATGGTAGGTTGAATTGGCCTCAGGGTCAAAAGTTGTAGTAGAGAAGCTTATACAAGGTTGTAGTCTGGATATAGGGGCATTGACAACTAAGGTGGACCTTCGGATCCTACCACTTGGCTCATATGATGTCATCTTGGGAATGGATTGGTTGAGTGCACACCGTGCCATGATAGACTGTCACTGTAAAGTAGTGCGGTGCGTCGATGATTTCATAAAGGAGGTGGAGATTGTGGGTATTCAGAGGCCCATTTCATTGCGAATGATCTCTACCATGCAACTAAAAAGGCATTTCTGGTAGGTTTGTTGCAACCTCATCTTGTTCCAGAATGGAAGTGGGACATTATCTCTATGGATTTCATTGTCTGCTTGCCTATATCTTCTAGGTGACACGATGCTATCATGGTCACTGTGGACAGACTGACCAAGGTAGCCCATTTCTCTCCTATCCGATCTTCCTATACTGCTTCTTTGGTGGTCAAGGTGTTCATGGAAGACATTGTTCGATTGCATGGGATACCATGAAGAATAATTTCTGACAAAGATCTGGTATTCACATCTGCGCTATGGACATCTTTACAGCGGTCCTTAGGGACTCAATTGAACTTTAGTTCTTCCTACCATCCAAAGACAGATGGTCAGACTGAGAGAGTCAATTAGGTGCTTGAGGATATGCTCCACATGTATGTCATGGACCAACAATCATGTTGGGAAGATTATCTGCACTTGGTCGAGTTTTCCTACAACAATGGTTACCATAGTTCGATCAGCATGGCTCCTTTTCAGGATTTATACGATTGTCCTTGTCGTACCCCTTTGAGCTGGGATCAGTTAGAGGACAGGGTTCTCCTTGGACCCAAAATGCTTTGAGATATGAAGCAACAGGTAGCTCGCATCCGAGAGCATCTTGTAGCAACTCAAGATAGGCAGAAGAAGTATGCTAATGCACATAGAGTTGATCAGAAGTTTGTAGTTGGTGATCGAGTGTTTCTTCGAGTACGTTCGCGAAAGATCCCTATTCATTATGGAAAGGGTTCTAAGCTTGCGCCCCACTTTGTAGGGTCATTTGAGGTGTTAGAAAGAATTGATCCTATTGCCTACCGCCTAGCCTTGCCACCCAGTCTGTCGCGGATTCACGATGTTTTTCATGTTTTAGTCCTTAGACCATATTATCTTGATGTTACTCACGTACTTAATTGGAATGCTCTATAGGTCGAGGACAAGAAGCTAGCTCTCGAGCCCGTGGTCGTGCTACAACATCAGAGACTCACCCTCAAGGGCAGAGATATTGAACAAGTGCGGGTTCAGTGGGACTTGAATGACGAGACTTCGGCGACATGGGAGGATGCGTCCCATATTAGAGAGGCTTACCCATATTTATTTACTGGCTTCCAGGAGTAAGCCATGTTCTATGGGGGAGGATGTAATACCCCTCATGTTGTTGATACTCTTTGATACTCTTATGTGTTGGTTTGATACTTGGTTTGTGATGGTGATTAGTTCACCAACTTGGTTGTGTGTGGATTCATAGTTTGGTTGGTTTGCTACACTTGACATTACTTATGATGTTTGATGATACATTATGTGGTGGTTATTTGGTTATGCTATGGTTTTCTTTAATATTATATGTGACGATGTTGTGATTCTATGTTGCTATACTTTTTGATGTGTTGCTAGTGAGTCTTGGTGAAAGGACAGAGTAGCATCACTCGCTTGCGAGCGCCCTGCTACCAAGCAATTTCCTTTCATGGTGTGTCTGCAATGGAGATTTACATGTTATTTGACGTTTGTTTATATGCAAGAATTGTAGGAATAAAGTCTCAATTCCACCTGCTTCGGCAGGACAGGGCGAGCATTAAATTAACCCAATGGGTACGATGTTGGAAAAGGGACTTGATAAGGAAGTGTCCACATCCCAAGTCTATCACCTCGTTGTGAGTCTTGTTGTGTCATGGTTTTGGCTTTGTCCTTGTCTCTGTATTGGTTGTTGTTTATTTATTTTAATTATGATTAGTTGTTTAATTTATTTTTACTTTATATGGATTAAATTAATGATATTTTGTGGATATGATTAATTGTGAGTAATTGTAATTTTGGAGTTAAATGTTGTAAATTAAAAGTTATTTAATTAATTAAAAGGTGTAAGTAATTAATTTAAATAAATAATGTTGGTGATAATTATAAATTATCTTTTTCAAGATATTAAAATTTGAAAATTAGAAGAGAATATCTTGTGAGGATAATATCATGTGAAAATAATGAATTTTTAATTAAATCTATGAGATAAGTGTGAGCTTTTAAAGCAAGAAAAAGAACCAATGGATGGGTTAAAAAAAAGAAAGAAATAAGAGCTTTATTTATTTTTCTTTATTTTATTGTGAGAGAAGGAAGTTTTCTACACACAAAAAAGGGTTTTTGGTTTTGTCTGGAAAAGAAAAAGATAGAGGTTTTTTTATTTTCTTTGGAGAAATTGTTCTGTAAGAAAAGAATAGAAAATTGATTAAGAAGTTAGCTAAAAGGAATTTGAGAAGGATATGCAGAGGAAGTTCATTTTCAAAAGAGGAAGAAGGGTTACCGTGTTTGGATTCGTCATCAAATGAAGGACTCCAGGTTCTTTTCTATTAATTAATTCTTTTGTTTCTTTTTGATTGTTCTGTAAGGGAAAACGAAAATCATGTCTACCATTCTTTAAATTAAGATTTATGTTTGAAAGAGGGTTTTGTTTTAGAAATATTGTTTGTGTTAAATCTTTAAGTCTCCTGTAGAAATCTATTGAAAAATCTTCTAAATTTCTTCTATAAATCTTGTTGCTAAAATTCTTGATTTCAAAGAAAATCAATTTATGAGGGTATTAAAAATAGTATACCCATATTTATTCTATGTCTGGAGAAAAATGAATTGGACTGTTATCATATTATTTATTTTATTATTATGGGAAAATATATTTATATATATATATATATATGAAAAAAATAAATATATATATACATATATATCCCTATATATATGTTATCTTTTGTTCTTTAAAAAAAAAAATTTGTTATACTATATGGATTTCGTATTTTGTTTTGGGCCAAATGAAATCCAATATAAAATAAAAATTTATTTATGTGTTGGGGGGGGGGAAAGTGGTTGGTGGTGGCCGTACCACCCCCGACCCCATTGTGGTTGTACGCAACCACCACCGACTGCACACAGCAGCCAAGGCTATTGGACGCAGCGTGTGGGGGCTGCAGCCACCCACACACTATGGTACAAAGTACCATAGTTTGCGGCTGGTGTTTATTATCCGTTTTACTCTATGTGAATTTCAATTTCATTTTAATTCGAATTTAATTCTTATTTTATTTTTATATTATATATAGATTATATTAATATATATGTATATATATATATATATATATTTATATATTTTTACACTGCTGTAAGTTACAGAATGTTTATATGGGAAATTTTTATAAAATGATGTAAATGCATAAATTTTAATATATGTTTTATTTTATATACATATATATGTATATACGCATAAAAGTGTATATATGTATATATATGGTTATGAATGTTGTGATTATGAATTAATTAGATAATTTTAAAAGTTGCAATGTTATATTAAATTATTTATTTGGTGAAATTTTTGTGTTTTTTGGAAATGTGTTATATGGCGTTGTTCAACGTAATTGTGTACTCTCAAGTTTATTCGTTGAATCAATTGTGGTTTTCTCTTTATTGGAATTATGTCATGTGGGAAGGCCCTTGAGTTAGTTTATCCTTCTATAGGAGCTTAAGTTGTTGGTTAGGAACTTCCAGAGGTGGGGAAATTGATGTTTATTTTTTATCTTGTAATTGGATATTTGTTCCTATGTTTTGGATATAGTTGTGATTGGAGTTTACACATGGGTTGTATTGTTTTTATGGATGTTGTTTCATATGATTTTAGTGAGATGGTTTTTCACCGTGGATGTTCCATTTGTTGGTTCAGTGTTCTTGTGGTACAACTCCTTAGTGTTGGATTTTATGTTTTGGATTCTAGGGAAAGTGGCTCTATGTGAGGGTTGGCGCACAAAGGGGTTGTCAGGGTAACCCACGTTAGAGTTAGAGTAATAAGTGATAACCTAAGTAATTAATTAGGGGGTGGGTAGTTAAACATTAATAAGATAATTATGGATGCCTCGTCCGCCTATTAATGCTATCATAGACTAAAGGTGGGCCGAGAAGGCCGTGGTTGGCATGATCGTTGCCTCATCCTCATGAGAGGTTAACGATTCCGCATGAGTAACCCTATGGAGCAGCGCCTTGAGATAGGTTGTCAAGATAACCATAGATGGAGGTGGCACCTTGTGATAGGTTGTCTGAATAATCCATGTAATGCCATGCGATGACACTCTCCTCTAGCATTCCTTTGAGTTGTTTATTGAAATCCTCTGGAAGTGGTCTATTGTTATGTTTTGGAAATTTATTATCATTATGAGATATTTCTTTGTGTTCTCTTACTTTTCATGTCTGGAGTTTAGTCTTGTCTTACTATTTGGATGTGCTTGGTTGGGGATCCTTTCTTGTTTACTCCTAGCATGGGGGTGGCTGGGTGGAACGTGCTACGCACCCCGTTGGGTCTCCTTGGATGCAGCTGTACCATTCTGTGTAAAGTTTTGCTGAGGCAGTTTGATCCAAGATTCATTATTACCAGATGTATATTTGTACTCCAGATGTATTTTATATATTGATGTATCATTCCCACGTGTGTTGGGAAGACTTATGATGTAATTTTGTATATGTGATCATTGAGATGTACTATTAGACTGATGTAATGTATTAAAATACCATGTAAATCATTCTTGAACTACCATTTGTAAATACTGTTTATGTTATGTTGTATCTGTGGAAATATGTACTTAATATCTTCATGATTAATTTATTGTATTTGTATGTATGGTTTTATATGGATTATTCTTATCATTTTGGTTATCGTTAATGAATGTTTTAAATTTTGATATGTGAATGAATGGATATGTAATTGGTAGATTAATGTTCATTTGTTAACTTTGTCATGGGATAGTTTGGTAATGTCACCTCGTGTACCCCAAGGGACTTTGATGTGCAACTTGAAACATTAGTTGTGCTGGAATACTTAAGTGCATTCCTTATGTTTAAAAAAAAAAATTGTTGTGTTTTTAGTTGTTCCTTTGGGGTTTGTGCGATGGGGTGTTACAAAAAGTCTCTAACCCTTAGAATCAACCTTGGGCAATGCCAACCTCTCTCTTCAAATTGGAAAAAAATGGATGTAGTAAATATTATGGAGAGTTATCATCTACTCTCCTCTAACCATTGGAAAATGGAAGGTGTTCCAATCAACATACTAGTAGGTCAAGATATCATAATAAATCTATATAAAAAGGCCAAATAATCATTTAACATATAGAACTCTTAATAATCCAATCCTTTAGAGTATTGTTATATCTACTCAGTGGGATTACATTGAATGTAAGTATCATGTGAAATTATAGAAGCCATGTTAAAATTTAGAAAAAACCCTAAAATTTGTTAAAGTTAAAAAACATATAAAATGGAAAAAAGGTATAAATATAAAAATATCATAAAACTCAAAATCTAACTTGTAACTAGAGAAAAGAACTACAAAATGATGTAAAAAAATAAAAATAAAAATTATTTTTCCCTAACCATCAAGGGTAACTAGAAAGGTCACCCCAAGGAAAGTGACAAGGTTGCTTGAGTGTCCATCCCCCTCAAGTCAAACAACTAGGTAAGGTTAAAAGGGGTGACCTAGCCTATGTCGTGTGTAAATCCCATGATCTAAAAATAATCAAATTAAAATAAAAAAAGAAGTACAAATGTATTTTTAACCTAGGCATCAACCTAAAGAAACAAGAAAATTGAATTCAACAAGCATTCTTGAAAAAAATTAACAAAATTGCAAGCAAGAAAAAGGGATATTTTTCCTTTATCCCATAAGACCAATCTCCTTATCTATACCTATTTGTATACTATTAGTTTGTGTGACTCCATCACCATTTGACCATCTTACCTTCTCTCCCTTCTTTTATATTCCCTCCTCTCTTCATTGTTACAATTGAAAATGAGATTTTCTTCCTTTTTTCCTTTCTAGAGTAGTTTTTATTTTGTTCTACGTTTTCCTTCATCATTAGAGAAATTCAAAACATGTATAAATAAAACCCAATGCTAGTGGTACATATTCTTTCCTTTATTTTTCACTAATATTGATAAAATCATTTATCAAAATACACTTGAGTTAATTCATTTTTTATAGTTTCTTCATGTAAATTGAGGCATACAATGAATTTAGGTAGTATCTCCCTAACCCCACAATGATGGTAAGTTCTCTTGTCAAATTTTTATTATCACTTTCTCAATTGTCATATCACACATGATTAACCAATTTATTTGTAGGTTAAGATGTGGGAAAACAACAAATAAGTAGAAGGATCCCACACTCCTATTTCAAGAATGACACCTACCTTCTATGTAGTCTAACATGCCAAGGGGCAATATATTAAATCATCGTAAATTGTCACCCTTGACAATTTCACTTTATATTTTGGCCCCCCTTAAATCATTGGACCTAATTGAGTATTTAATTTCCTAAATTATACATTCTATGACCCATTTTAACAATTTCTAATGAATTGCAAGCGGGAAACAATTGCATCTATCTAAGACCTTTCCCTAACACTTAAAATCCTAAAAAATAGGGCAAGGAAATCCACTCCCTAGGGCACATGAGTGTTCCCCTATTTTGGATCCACATTCAAATATGTCGGTTGTGCAAATTTAATATTTGAACTTCAAGTTTCTAAGTCAGCCATTAGGATTTAATTTTTGGGAAATTGAATAAATGCCTATAAATACCTAGCATTATTGTATCATTTCAAATTAAACAATAGAAAAACTAGCAAGAGGTGAACATTAAGAGCAATCACTATCATCATGAGCATTAAAGAGCAAGTCGAGAGCAACATTTCAAAGCTATATTACAACAATTGAAGATCCTCACATCATGTCAAATTCTATGTGAGTTCATGTGTGTTCATGTTGTCATTGTTTTGTGAAGGCTAACCTTTGTTATAGGTCTCCAAAGAAATTCAAGCATTCAAGAAAATCAAGTAAGCAAGATCCAAGACCTTGAGTTGATGTGCATGACTTTAGTCCTTCAAGGAAGCCACTAAAGGGTGGTGAGTTGTAGCACTTTGTGATTTAATCATCCTTCCTATCAATTATCCATTTATCATTGACATTGCCATTATGGAAGTGAAAACACTTACACATGGCTTGATTGAGGTAAGCCCCTAAATGATCCAACATCTCTTCTCTTTTTGAATGTGTAGATCTCAAGTTTGAAGAGGATTGAAAGGATCTTGAAGACAATGTATTCATTATTGTATTTTAAGACCTACATCTTGTCAACCTACATAAACTCAATTACAAAAATATCAGATGGTGTTTTGAAATATTTGCAATTAGGGATCCAAATCTTAGATCCGACATCAGAGGCTATGAAAATAGATCAGGAAAAGCATTACAATGACACTCACACCCTGGGTGTCTATGTGCTCCATTTTCTACCTCAAATTTGAATCATAGGTGCATAGTGTCTTGCTCTACTCAGTTTTGTTGTCTGAATTTGTCTATGAATTTTTGTCTTCTGTATTTTCACCAGAATAGTAGGTTGCACTATTACCCTAGTTAGACCATTGCATTTCATCATTAGGTCATTTCCAAATTTGGTTAAGGGCTGGTCAACTCACTTATCGGGTTGTAAGTCAATTAGATACCTTATTCAATTCCATCAAACCCTCATTCCACCTTTGTATTCCATTCCAAATCAATCCATTACAACCCATATATATTGAAACATTTGGGAAAGGTGTCAAACCCTAAGGTGAAAACCCAAAGGTTTCCCTTTCTCGTTGTTTCATTTTTTTGAACCCGATTTATTAACATTGTATACCTTCTGGAATTTTCCATAATTCACCCTAGATCTAGGTTTTGTATATCATTGTTTTGCATTTCTCATTTAGGGTTTCATCTTTGCATCATAAAAGACATAAAAATATAAAAATATTGCATTCATATTTAATTAAAAGTTAAATAGGGTTTGTTTAAGTCATCTTGGATCAGATTTACATTTAAATTGTATTCATTAGGTCATTAAAATCTAAAATTGTTCATTGTATTCAAATTGCATCTTTCATTTAGGACAAAAAAGTATAAAAAAATTGCATAGTTTTGTTTCAAAATTGCATCAAATCATCATTTTTGAAACTTTGCATCTTGGAATTAATCAATCATTGCATCTTACATTTAAAAATTACATTCAAAATTTTTTAGTCATTTTTCACACATTTGCACACTTGCATTTTCCATTTCCATAGTCATAAAATCAGTAAAATCTAGAAAAATATACACTATCAAAACTATTTGTGCACAAAATTGGGACCCTTAGACAGTAACAAGTACAATCAAACTTTGAAATTCTAGAAACCCTATCCAAGACACAGGTGCCATGCCCTATTTTTTTTACTAAAATTTGGATAAGATCTATGTTTTTGTGTTCTCTGTAGAATTCTATTGTCTAAATTTTGTTTTTTCATTCCAAAATTGTCATTTATACTTACAACATTAATATACATTTGTATTTTCAAGTTCACAATCATAAATTCAACAAAATCTGGAAAAATATTCGCTATCAGACCTATTTGCATATAGATTTGAGAACCCTAAACAACACCCTAACCAATCAAAATTTGAATTTCTTGAAACCCTATCTAGGACACAGATGCCCTAGGCGCCTCTATCCTTCCTTTTCAAGCTTAGAATGTTGTGACAACACCTTCTCAAAAGCCTCTATCTAGATCTATTGTTTGTTTTTTGATTGCATAACAATCTGAACCTCATTGTACAATCTCATACCATTATGGCTTGGTGTCTTGGTAAAGCTTGGATGCCCTTGAGATCCTTGGTTGATGTTTCAAATTGTCTATTTGGTGATGACTCTAATTCAAATGAGGATATTCATGATCCTTCACCTCCCAACACATGTCCTTGTATTGTGGAAATCTTGGGACAAGATGAGGATAACATGCATGAACTCATACAAAATTCCTTGCATAACCTTGAGAATAATACAACCTTTTATCCCTCAATGCAATCGCCTAATCATCCATATCAATAATCTACACATAATACCATACCACCACTTGAAATGTTCACTCTTTTACATCCTGAAAGTGAATCACAAAGTCAGGGATAACTTTAAGAACCCCCCCTCAGCGAAGGTGTAAAATCCTGGTGAATCTTGTATACTTCCTAATAAATATATTAATTTTATTAGCAATTTTTTTTTGTTTTTTGGGAAAAAATAATAATCTCAATTGGAAAATATTTTGTAATTGCTAGAAGTCTGTGGAAAATCTTGGTGGATTACAATTTTGTTAAAACCAATAAAATATTTTTATTGGCAATTAAAACCTATTTTCAAACCAATAAAATATTTCTATTGGAAAATTAAACATGTTTCAAGTGAACAAAATATTTCTATTGGCGAATTAAACACTCAAACAAATAAAATATTTTTGTTGACAATTCAAAAATGTTTTCAAAGAAAAAAAAATTCATTGGTGAATTAAACTTATTTCAAATGAATCAAAAAAACATTGGTGAATTAAACATAATCTCAAACTAATAAAAAAATTCACTGGCGAAATAAACTTGTTTTCCAATAAAAAATCATAGTATGGGTGGCGAAAAATATCAAATGCTACATATTGTTCTATTTCAGGACAAATTTTCCACACATCCAAATTCCTTCATAAAGTGCCTGGAATGGGGACAAGTGTCAACATATTTTTTATGTCTGAAGCTAGATGTCAGTGCAAATCAATATAACCCACGACTGTTCGATGAATTTTCGATGGACGGTTGTAGTTGCATTCCAGAAGCAAATGTCTGAAGCACTAGACTTGCAAATTAAAACCTCTGGAATAACACTAGAATCGTTAGATTTACAAAATTCAATGGTTGAAATTTTATTACTTATTAAATCACTTAAAGTCATGACACCCAAAATAATATTTTATCGTTGACTAGCTACCGACAGTTGAAGGTCACTTAAGTTATGACTTAAGCCTTTGGAGTCATCATGGTGACCGGCCCCTCAACCTAAGCGATTACCAATTCTGTGGAGTATCAAATACTTTAATATATTCTAAGTTAGGTGAAAAATATTTGCTCACAAAAATCAACAGTTGAGATCGACAATTAACGATCAGGAAGCTCTCGCGTGCCCATACTGCTGAGAACATGATTTCATCAATTTTTTGTAGTAATGCGGGATTGTGACATCTATGCTTGGTGGGACCGAGCTTCACCTAGTGGTTAATGGTTTAAAAGGAATCAACGGTCAGTGCTAAGTTCATCAAATATCAACAGTTATCGCAAGATGGACGACTATAGTTTCATTCTGAAAGAAAATGTCTGAAGCACTAGACTTGTGAATTCAAACCTCCAGAATAATGCCAGAATCGTTAGATTTTAAAATATCAATGATTGAAATTTTATTATTTTTTAAATCACTTAAATTCATGACTCAATTTTTTTGAAATAATATTGTCACATCAAGTGATGAATTAAATGTTCAAGTGTTGAGTATTTGATGTAATTGTCTTCATTCTAACTTCTATATATACTTCACCAACTTGTTATTCTTCATATCATTCATAATATATTTGGATTTTATTTCTTTCTTTTGTATTCTCAATTTACCTATGATATTATGGAGTCTTCACGGCGTATCATGCTACTCAAATGTTTTTGGGAGAAAAGAAGCAACAATGCCTACAATAGATGAAATATGGGTATGGTTTTTACTATTCCTTGTGTGCAGGTTGAGAATGCTATAAGAATAATTGTGTGTAGGGAATGACTTCAGAACAACCCCCATGCTCTATTTTTTGAGCTAGCTTTTACTTTCTTGTCCAATTGCATGGAAATTTTGTTAGATAAAGATTTGGTGAAGATGTTGGCTATACATTATTTGCAGCCTTTCATTTACTCTCTTTCTTTGTTGGAGTTGACACCTGAGCTTTACAATTTTGAAATTGGGTTAAAGCTTGTTGGTGGAATCTTCCCCAAACTTGAAATAGTTGCTTCTACAATGCAAGCTCTTTCCATGGTTAATATGAGTTGTGGTCTGGTGTGTGATACAACCAATTGATCATTGCAGAGTCTAGAATTTTGGAGGAAGGATTTGGGTGATTCCCTTTCCTTATCTGTTGTTACTTTGTTCAATTCAATTCACATCCTACTCAAACACCCAGTTGACGACCTTTGCTATTGTTACATAATTTTTTAGTAATGAATTGTGTCTATATTTTATTGTACAACTCTTGTAATATGTATTTTATGATTGGTTTTTTGTCACGGTTAGTGGCTTTTTGGACAGGCTGGTTATGTACTTCATGGCTACTTAAATTAAAATACTTTTCATGGCTCAATTATTGTAAATCCTTTTTGCTTTGTTCAATATAAAAATGTGGCTTTTAAGTCTAAAAAGATATTTATTATCTTTTGTATGATTCAAGTTCAACATATAGTTATGATCATAAGTGAGCAAAATTTATTGACTTATTAGTGGACATTGATAATGATTAAGCTACAACAAGCCATTTAATTCTCTCTTTTCAATTCCTTGAAGTACTCTACCTTTCATTTAATTCTCAAATTTTTATTGATTTTCGCATATCCACTAGATAGTCTTTCATTAAAGAAAATGTAGTTGCAGTACTATTGATTAATGCCATATGTTTCTGGGAAATCTTTAAAAGATTCAAAATTAGGTTGCTCTTCTAATCCGAAGTGAGCGAAATCTTTGATTTGATAACTTGATACTAAAAATTGCAGAAAGTATGGCACATGGAACATGCTTTCTTTTTTATCGATTTCTGCATATCCGTTGAATTGTCTTTCTTTGAAGAAAGTGTGGTTGTGGTACCGTGGATTAATTCCATATGTACATCTGAAGCGATTGATTGGAAAGCTTGATATTGAAAACTGCATGGTGTACTATAGATGATGATGTTGTTAATCCAGTGATCAATTGAAATAATATTTGTAATAATTTCTATAGAGGACGGGGACCAACCACACAAGGCTCTAGGTCACAGAGAGTTGAGAGCGGAAGGCTTCCCTAGTCTACCTTGGGTTGGGAAATTTTTTTTGGTCAAGGATAGAGAATGAAGAGCACTCTCAAGTGCTTCTGTCACTCTACTAACTCAAGAGTTTTGATGGTGCTAAACGAGCATGCCTCTGGAACTTGAAATATACCTTAGACAACTCTCTACCAGAGGACAGTAGCATGGGTCAGGGACGACAGCGCGACGCGCTGGTGTCTTTTGGGGGCACTAACGTCTATATGGTCAGAAAGTGAAAAGTACATTACAAGGAACAAAAACCTACTAACGATCTAGAAAAGAAGATTTAAAGTACTAACTAAAATGATAACTAACAAAATGAGTAAAATAACTAGAAAGATGATGTAGAAGTGACAGAAAGGAAAGGTGATGAAGATTAACTCACGAGGAGTCCAGTTTTCTAGCAAGCTCCACATAAATGCATACCTACACACAGCTAAAAGAGGAAAAATGTTGGGCTGTATAGGGGTTTGTCGTAGTCAAACCCCCACTTTGGTGTTTCCACCTCTACAAACAACTAGATAGAGAGATAGGAAATATGATAAAGCAAGCAATAGAAAATATATCAAACCATAGTAATAACACTATGCTACGCAAACCAAGTGACAATATTATGAAAATGGAGAAATGAAACAATATCACCTTCTTAGTCAAGGTGCCCTCAAGCATGTGGAGGAGGATGAAAACTTAGTAAGGTTTATGCTACTTTAACAACGAAGAAGTAGTCTCATAGGACATAAGTCATAGCTCCAAGAGTGGAAAGAGTGCAACAAGAAGTGGAGAAGATGTGTAGGAGCTCAAGAATTGTGAAGCAAGATCAACTTGCTATGTGAGATTGAGAAGAAGCGGGAATGAGAATGAAAGATAGGAATTTGAAGAAGATTTAGGAGGGAAAAGGCCATTCTCAGGTCGGTTGGAAGGCACAAAGGCGTTACATTTTGTCATGAATGGAGAACATAACGTATTTGCAAATTCTAGAGGCAAGAATTTGTCAGGGATGACAACATGCCACAAAGACATCCACACACCGTGCGTGCACCCCTGATAGACATTTCCCCATTGACACTAAAAATAAGCGCCACTTGGATGAGGTATGGAATGAGGACATGGATTTACTTAGTCAGATTTGATTTTCTAAGGTGGAGGATATAAAAGGGGAATTTGTGAGAGGGGTACAAATTCACTCTTATACATTTTTCCCCCACTTTAGCGAGCATGAGTGTCAATGAGTGTTTAGTAAAGTAGATCAAAGAGTTTAGAAACATATACCTAAACCATTGAGGAAGCTGACTACAATCTGGCGAACTCAAAAGCACAAGGAAGGTATAGAAATCCATTGGTACTCTCTCCTAAGGAGGTTTGAACAAAGTACACTGAAGGTCCGCATACCAATGATTGAAAAATCTCACAGGATGTAAGCACTTCACAGGTCCTCGGACCTACAAATAAGGTGACCCCAATTAATATCTCCTGAAGGAAGCTTGATGTGAGGGGACTCCACAGAGTTGGACTGGAAAGTAGCTTCATAGGCACACTTCCAAAGCAACATGTTAATCCATAGACAAAATCATGTTAGAAAACAAAAAGCCACGTAGGAAGAAAAGCAAACAGTCACGCAGATAGACGAATATTGAAGGAAGAGATTTCAAATGGGTCCCTCGAGAACCCTTCAAAAGAAAATGGGTCCACTCAAGAGACACTTAGTTTGAAAGTGAGAGAATATTTTTCGCAAATCAATTCAACATCAAGGATCCTTTTGAAAGATTTTCGGTTCATCAAGGAATTCAAAAGTAAGTAAGTCCCCTCGCAAGGGGAAGGTCAGAACTTCACCTGCAAGAGAAGGTGCTCCCTCCTCAAAGGAAAGTTTTTCAAATTATTTCTTTACGAACCCATGATGAAGGAAAAATATTCCGCTAGCGGTCCTTGTTGAGGAATGTGATTTTTGAAAAATATTTTTGAGAAAAGATTCATTGGCCATCGAATGCATTTTCTGAAAATCAAAGTGGTGTGATAGCCCCCCCTTAGGATGGTGCATGCTGAACACAAAGGCACATGGCATCCTAAGGAGAGAAAAGTAAGAATGAAAAAGTGATGTTGTGGTCTGCGAAACATAGTGAGATGTAACTGTGGTAATTTTGTCACACACACGAGGGATGACACATGAGCACCACAACAACACAAAGAAATCATGAAAGATAAGAGAACAAAAATGTAAGAAGAGACAATAACATCACAAACAAGGGATAGGGGTGATATGATATTCTAAGGTCAAAGCTATTCATAAATATAGATAAGTAAGTATAATAATATATAAATGAACTGGACACATCAACCCCCTACTATATCAGACCATATGAAGAAAGGTGTTCTCCCAATCTAGATCATTGTATGGGGAGGGCGGATGAGCCTGCAAGGGTGGAATATCAAGGGGGAACCCTCCAACCCTCTCACAACAAGAGCTAAGGAAGAAGGCCCCTCAAGGTCTTCTTCATCGAGTTCTTGTGGGATGAAAGTTAGTGAATTCACAAAAATTGTTGATAGGGTTGGGACCTCATCCACAAAATTAAACATGCACTTCATAGGAGTGCCATGTGTTAACTCAACAATGAGGGAGGTGGCACTCATGATTCACTGCTAGTCTCATTGAGAGACTCAGGAGTAGTGACAAACTCAGAGGATTTCGGGACTTCTTCCGTCACAAGGATGGCACAAGCTAATGTAGAACCACCCTCTAAAGAAGGCGAACCCTTCTTCTGACCCCCATTACTAGTGAGGTTGTCCTCCATATTTCGCTTCGTCAGAGGATGCAAGATCTCCACGGACAAGGAAAAAAGCACAGAGGCAGAGGAGAAAACCATGGTGGAAACCACCGAGGTATTTGGAATGTCCACGGACATTGAAAACGGTGGGATGCCCAGGAGGGACATCAAAATGGGTGGCTCAACTGAAGGAGCAACAAACACCTGCATCCTCTTCAGGTGAGGATTGTTTATGCTTGCGGTGAGAGACAGAAGCAGGACGAAGGCTGAAGGAACTGAAGCAATGGGGACGGGAGAGGACACAACAAATAGTGCTAAGGTAGGAGCTGCCGACTCCCCTTCCTTTCCCTGCAGGGCGGCTTGCTCAATGGCCAGAGCCTTTCTCCGACGCTTGTGCTCACGCGCAAGGCAATTCCCGCGAATCTGGGAGCTAGAGGCTAAGGGCGGAGACGAAACGAGAGACTCATGGTGGAGGGAGAGACTCCTAGATGGGAATAGGAGGGATAGGTTGAGAGGATGATGAAACAACAGCGGGGTGAGCAGGCTCTAACGCCTCAGCGGTGGGCCTCTTCCCATTCACTACCTTAGAGGCGGGAGTAGTAGGAGGCCGTAGAGGTTAAGACATAGAGGAATCCCCACAAGGACCTTTCCCCTTGTTAGAGATTAAAATTTTTGACAAATTTTTGATGAAAATGATGAAGAAAATAGACTGCAACACTTAGAAATACAGTTGTGAGATCTACTCTAGGAGCTTACTTTGAAAAATCACAACTTCAATCCCATTCAGTTTTATACCAAACAAATTTACACACATTTATCAACCATATCTAAATGTGTCCAGTTGATTCCAACTCCATATGATCTAATTGGACAAGGTTTTGAAGTGTCAAGTTGAAGTGTTCTGAGAGAATTTTGTTGTCTACACATTATGAAATCTGCCAAAGAGGCTAGCTTTGGAGGAAAATATTTATCAACTAGAAGAGTGTCATGGAAAAAAAATTAGTGCTCTGAATTCCCCCCATGACAATGTGCTCCCATGCCATTTTTCAAGACCCTGAAATATCATTTGATATTTTTTCAAAGTTGAAAGCAAATGAGATTTTACCAGTTTCGATGACTGTATTTACAAAAAGTTTAGAAAGGCCAACTTTAACATTTGATATTTGGTGAAGGAAACAAATTGATAAAAAACCCTTTTACACACATGTTCATTTGACCTAAATGAATCAATCCTAAGGGTGGAAGCTTCCCAAAATAAAATTTGATAATTTTTCAAGGTGGCAAGTTGGTGGGTTCCAGATGACTTCTGACAACTACAGTTTCAGAAAAGGTTAAGTAAGCAACTTTGAACGTTGATAGTTTGCAATCCCGATAAATTCATGCCAATCCGTCTAGAAAAAAAGCTCCCCTATCATAAATCAACACTTTGCTGCATTTTCATGGCTTTGGGAGAAATTTCAATTAGTTTTCTAATGCAATTTTGGAGGTTGCATGACTTGTTTGGATAACAGTGCAAAGTGTGAAAGTGTACAAGACTACACTACAATGAGCCAAGCAATATGAATTATGAGCATATTATTTACCCTGATAGGTGTCACTCATCCACATCAAAGGGAAGTGTTTCCATGCCAAATATTACCCTTGTTTGTTTTAGGGTGTACCGGCTTCCAAAAGAGAGCATACACTAGGAAGATGAATGAATGATAACTGCCTCATAATGGTCCATATTTACTTCCATTATTGAAAGTTTCCCACATCTACTTTTGTATATACACTCTATCAACAAGGCATCGAAGAACTAATCATGAAAGAAGCCATTACAGAGATCTTGGAATATTGGGATGACAATCATTGGATCATGGGACCTTTAAAGTTACTCATAGGTTATAGGAGTATGGAGAAAGTTTTGTGTCCCATTCTACCAAAGGAGAATTGAAAATCCCCAATGCCCCAATACTTAGGATGATATGCTACATGATACCAGGTAGATGCTTTTGCATAATTATCATCATCGGAGCTTTCCCATCGTCAAACCATGACCTTGCTTGTCATTGAGAGCCTTAATTTCTACCATGATACTCTCCTTAAGATCTCTGAACCTAGAACCTTGCAAATTTTGACAAACTAAAGATGTTCCTACTTCATACTTAACTATGTAGTGGTATATTGGTACAAATAATCTAGAGTCATGCCAATTCTCAAATCCCCAAAACTCTAAATCTTTATCATATGCCCTTTTTTGTAGTTTCATATGCGAATGAATTCATAAAAATAACTTCCATTTCTAGGAATGAACACTTAAACTGGAGGATATATTTGCAGTCGAAAGAGAAGGAAAAAATAATGCATGTCAAATGTACAAATCTTCATAACCAAATTTGTATCTTTACTCAAGGACTTCGGCTCCAGTAGTTGGATACGTGTTTGGAAAAGGTATCTACTTTGCAGACCTAGTGAGAAATAATGCTCAATATCGCTACACATAAGAAAATTCTAGTGGGGTTGATGCCTTTTGAGTGAAGTGGCCCTAGGAGAAGCCTAGGAGCTAAGAACACAAAATACATAGAGAGGCCTCCCAAAAAGAAACATCCAACAAAAGGTTCGAAGAAAGAATTCGAGCATTGGAAGGGACCATAGAAGCTCCACATTTATTTCATCGGTGTAATGAATGAAGTATTCATTTACAGCCAAACCTATGAGAAATAGGAAACACATTTTGGATCGCTAAATGAAAGACGATGGGATAATAGTGGGAATGCTTGCCTACACAACCTTAAGAGGTTTTATCAAAGAAAGAATATGATGTCAAGATTGCAGATGTGTGATCATGTGGTGCAACATTCCAACTATCTGCTGTGGTGAGCCCTCATATACATGGTTTTGATGAGAAGAAGATAAAGTTGCACGTTGTC
The DNA here is from genome assembly GCA_007258455.2 of Sequoia sempervirens. Taxonomy (NCBI): domain Eukaryota; kingdom Viridiplantae; phylum Streptophyta; class Pinopsida; order Cupressales; family Cupressaceae; genus Sequoia; species Sequoia sempervirens. The sequence continues at coordinate 359,694,160 of VDFB02075321.1, forward strand.
CACTATAAACGTCCGATTGATGCTGCCGAAGTTCATAGAGAAACAAGCTGATAACGAGATTGATGGAGGAGTTCAAACATGAAACTTGTGGCAACCAAGCTAATAGGACGTGAAATGCTTATTCATTCACAATTTCAGCATAGAAGATTATCTAATTTTTGAGGAATGGAGCTATGAACGAATAAATGAAGAAGCAAGTAAATAAAAATTGATTGGTTTAATACACCTAATTCTGTGAGGTTCTGTTTTATTCTTTCAAACTCGAGCTAGAAGCCCAATCTGATCAAAAGGCCAGCGGATTTAAAGGATGTTGTACAATAATTACTGATAAGGGGTTGGAAATACAATGAAAATCTTTGAAGAAAATACAACTCAATTGTTAATGATGGTTGGTCCCAGGTTGTGACAATGTCTTAGTAGATGGAATTCCTTGAAAGTTGTCCTCAAGCATTGTGTGAAATAGTAGATACGTCATTGGTTGCGACAACATCATAACATTATTCTCTTAACATGGCTTCATTCTTGACGCAGCATACCTGCCTAATAGTGCTTGTCACTTGATATTATTGAAGCTTGTTACTGCAATTTTCCAGAACGAGTCATCTAAGACACCAATACACAGTCACATTGAGATATTTCTAGTATTATCTTGGCATGCTTGATACGGATGTGTCCTTAAGCATAATGCATGATTTTTTAATTAAAGAATAGGATGGAGAAGATGATGTGGATCTCCAAAAGATTGGCATGATGAATACATGGAAACCCTAAAACCGGTGCAGGAAAAAGATTTATTAGAGAGAAAATAAATGATTGAAGTGAGTAAATTTAAAGTCCCTTCAAAAACCCGATAAAGCAATAAATATCATTGAAGAGACCTGGACATTTCAGAGTGAGTAATTTCAAAGTCTCTTCGAAACTCTAACAGATAACATGGGCACATGCTTCATCAAAGAGAAAAGTGGATTTCAAAGTGAGATTATTCAAGGTCTCCTCAAAATCCGGAATGATAGAGAAAAGCATCGGAGATAGATATGAACATCGAAGGGACAGAGTGATAAGTCTCTTCGATCCTCCAATGACGATAAAACATTAATGATATTTTACTTGCTTAAAATGTGGGGAAAACTTTATAAGAGAAGATTTACCAAATTTATTTGCTCGTGAAAACTATGGTAAAAGTATTATTTGGATGGAAGGTAAAAATTCCAAACAGAGATTTATTTAAATAATTAAGGCGGGAGTGATGTTATTTTGGGATATAATAATGCAAGGTGGAATTATAAAATATTTCCACCTAAGAAGTTAAAACAAGTTAAAAGGTTCAGAGTGGGTAATTATTTTTACTCGGGGAATATGGTGAGAATGCACACAGGTAAAGTGCAAAGTAAAATATTTTCATCAAGGAAGTTAATTAGAAGTAATAATTGTGGAGTGAATAATCATTTTTTCTCAAAGGATGTGAAGTTACCAGCAAAGGGAATATAATAATTATTATTAATTTTCACGCAGAGGCAAAGACAATGAAGATTAAAGTATTTTAATTTTCCGAAGACATATAATTAAATGAAGAGTTACACCAACTGAACGTGCAAAGGGTCATAACCCTAAAAATGCAATGTATATTAAGATGAAATCATATCATCAATCATCATTAGGAATTAGATTTTAGGATAGTAGATAGAATATACCGAAAATGAAGACTTCTAATGGACATTGTAAAATCCTTTGAAGCAATTTAACAAAGAAAGAATATTATAAATTTGTGGCTAAATTTTGGTGTTGGGTGCTTTCTTATTATTTAAATTGGTCTGCCAAGCTCAATTTATCAAGGCACATTTGTTGTTCTTGTGTGATTTAATTAATTGGTTTCTTTAGAAGAATTAAAAATATTTTTAATAAGTCACAGTAATCTGGGAGCATCATTTGGATTGATAAGAAGATCCCTATAATAGATAAAATTATCATATTGTCTCCAGTTTGATTCTATCTTGTTATTCATATCAGAAGTATATTTGATTTGTCAGGGTACACTTGTTTCTTTTGTGTGATTTAATTAACTAGTTCCTTCAAAAGGATTAAAAATTCCTATTAGTTAATCATAGTACCATGAAAAGAATCATTTGGATCGATAAGAAGAGTCTGATAGTTACATTCTTGCACATTTATACAAGCTATAAACAATCACAAGTGCCAAACAGTTCCAACTGTATCCAAAAATAGGACACATACATCATACAAATCTTGACTCCATTAACCCAATAGAATTAGGCACTAGTCATTACCCATTTCATTACAAAATTCATAAAACCTTATTCATACATTCACATTTCAAATTTCAGCACTAGAAGTAGGAGTAGCAATTAAGTTTTCATCTATTCCACATTTCATGCCATTGTGGATAGATCCCTAAACCAAATTGAGTCACACAACTCTCAAATTTGCATCAGTCATTAAGGTTCATCCTCCTAGGTTTAGCAGAGCCTGAAGTGCATGGAGTCATTAACCACATAGGTTAACTCAGTTTGTTAGCCCAAAAACGTTGTAAGTTTGATCATAGAGCCTGGTATCCTCTTAGGATTTAAAACCTACATTTTTGAGACCTAACTGATTGGCGACTCTACAGGGGACAAACTCAGGAAAAAATTGGTTCTAGCCTATCCATTTATAGAGTCAATAAAGTTTCAAAATTGGTCTTCAACCAAAGGTTCATAATTGTGTCATTTGCACTCCCAATCTGAGTCATGCACCTAACAAATTGGCGACTCTGCTGGGGACTTAATCAATATTGAATCCAAGCCTTTGTTGATATAGAGTCATAAAAAAATTCACATTTTTATTCACTTGACTTCATAAGGGATTCTGTTGGTGATAAAATCGAGAATAATCTCATTACTACCATTTTCTCACTTTTGAAAAAGTGAGTGGAGACTCTATTAAAAATTTGATGAAGAACACAAAAGACATTTCAAAACTACAACATTTCCAATCAAAAATAAAGATCACAGGCTGAAGTATGTATAGCAATTCTTCTTTTCCCTATACACATTATGGTACAGTTGAGAATCTTGGCAATAGAAGTGATGCATATCATTTACAGCAGGACATTTTTACACCACAAGCCTCAAATCACCTTAATGCTTACCTTGTCCCTCCTGGTCAAAGACTAGTGAGCTACCAAGATCATGAATACAATCAATATGCTAGACATCATCAATATCAAGCCCCTCATCAAAAACTTCAGCAATTCCAACCATGTCCACTAAGAAAACTATATGTCTCAGACCTTGATAAACCATTTAACTTCAATAATATCCAAGGCTACCCAAATCGTTATCCTATTGAGCTTAGAAATCATATCCCTATATTTCATGGAAAGGTACATGAATCAGCTCATAAGCATGTACAACTATTTTGGGATTTCATTGTGGACTTTTAGATTTATCCAGAAGATGTCTTTATGAAATAATTTGCAAGATCTTTGAGGGATGATGTAAGGGAATGGTTTGAAATCTTATCCATGCAAAGTATATCTTCATGGGAAGATCTCAAAAGGGTATTCCCGGGTCAGTATGATGAAAATTATGAAAATTATACACAAGCCTTAAGACCTCATCCTATTCCAACGAACAATGAAATGACATGCAAATGTGCAATATACATTAGAGGATGAGAACAGTCTTCAAAGTGTAAACATCCCTATTGTCCTAGCCCACCCACCTCAATATCCTATATACCATAGTCAACCCCATATTCATTATCAGAAAATTACACATGTTGTTTCCCTTACTGTCCATATTCAAGAAAATATGAACTCTCTTGAAAATGTATATTAGAATCAACAGTTTGAAGAGGAAGATGATGAGCATTCACACACTCATGAAAAGGGTCAAGATTCCATCATGATATCAGAAAATTGCATATCCCCCTTAGATGCATTTTTTGGCCTAAGGAGACATGAAGGAAAATATCGATGTTCTTTATTCAAACGAATGACGAATATATTTAGGCAAATACCTCTCGGTTCCTAGCCCAAGGAGTCCATGATCATTGAGTAGTTTATGAGAGCATATGATCCTAATTCATTCATTGGCTTGAATCATTGAAGCTAGTTACTCTAAACCAAGTGGTTGAAATGATCAATATCATAGATAAAATCAAGCATGAGGATGCTATCAATGATGAAACTAATGGTGACGAATATGGAGAAATTGATCGAACAATACAACCAATAGAGGAAACATGTGCAAGTAAAGATTTCAATGATAATATTTCATATTTGAATGAGGATGAAATTGTGGAATACCAATCCTTCACTTTGGAGGAGGACTGCAATATGGAAGAAATTGTTGAGGAAATAATGCCTGAAGAATGCATCAGCAATGAAGCAAGTGAAGGAGAAATTCTACTTGACAGTGAACAAGAGACATCCATTTACAGCTGATGATGACACCATTAGTGAAGAAGAAATATTCACTCTTGGAAATGGTTTCAATTTTTTTTCAAACCCATTTTCTGATCAAATAACAGAAGAAGATTAAATGACATGTTTCCTAGCAAATGACAATGCTGATAAAATTGTATCTGATATGTCATTATCCAAAGATCTTGAGCATTGTTGTAATGATAAAAAAGGTGAAGACTACATCAACAATGAGATGGATGAAGAGGCATGTTCACTTAGTAGTGAACAAATTTCAGATTTACTGACAATTGAATATCAGAGATATACACACAAGAATGGTGTTGAGATCCCATCCCCAACATACATTTGCTTTGACAGTGAAGGTACTTTGTGTGAAAATGATGAGGGAAATATTGAAGCTGATAACGATCCTATATTTATCTCTATTCAAGAAGGAATATCTAAATCAAACTTGAAGATCTTTTTCTCATATGAGAAAGATATTGGTTTGGATATCATGGATGATGAATTGATTAATCCAAATGTGCATAATGATGACTATATGGAGTAGGAATTCGTGCCACTACCAATTAGTGATATGGAAGAAATGGAAAGTGTTTCAGATCTGAGTGTCTCAGAAGATATTGATATGGCTGATTTCTCAGACCCATGTGAGAAGCATTCAGATGATGGAATGAGCAACATGAATGAGCATAATTGTTTTCCTTCCTATACACCTATAATTTCTTTTTCCAGTTTGCATCAATGGCCATATGATAATTTCAGATATTTTATGTAGACTTATAATAAAATTAGAACTAATGATCTTATCTATGGGGTGGATTATAAATATTTTCAATTTTCAGTTTAGCTGGGAGATCATTCCATGATGCATAACAATGAATAGAATAGTGAGAAATGTTGTATTGAAAGTGAGTACACTATGTATGATGAAGATGGCAAGAATTTATCACATGATGATGGAAGTTTTTAGATAATTCCTAATTATGAATTGTAGAATGGTAAAAGAAATATGGGTAAAGATGAACATAGTATTGTTTTGAAAGTTTCCAATGGCAATGGATATAGTAGGGTAGATTGCATGAATGTTTTCAAGAGGAATCTGATGAAATCATATCAGAATAAGGTGTATGATAGAGGTAAGTTTAGGGATTTCTTTTGGGTGGCCTTCGGCCAGCATTTATGGTTTGAATTTCAAACCATAACAGATCAGGGACAAAGGTGATCTTTTTGAAGTTCTATTTCCCAATGGATGAAACATTCAGCCTGCTCCCTAGAGACCTGCATTCTCGCTATGCCCATAAGGGGCATACATCCCCAGATGGAGCCACTAATAGAGCTTAAAATTTTTGGAAAATTTTTGGTGAAAAAGATGAAGAAAATGGATTACATCACTTAGAACTACAGTTGTGAGATCTACTCCAGGAGCTTACTTTGAAAAATCACAACTTCAAGCCCATTGAGTTTTATGCCAAACTGCTTTGCAAACACAATTATCTACCATATGTAAATGTGTCCACCTGATTCCAGCTCCATATGATCTGATGAACGACAAGGTTTTGAAGTGCCAAGTTGAAGGGTTCTAAGAGAATTTTGTTGTTTGCACATTATGAAATCTACCAAAGAGGCCAACTTTGGAGGAAAATATTTATCAACTAGAAGTGTCATGGAAAACCAATTAGTGCTCTGAATTTCTCCCATGTAATGTGTTGCCATGTCAATTTTCAAGACCCCGACATATCATTTGATATTTTTTTCAAAGTTGAAAGCAAATGAGATTTTACCAGTTTCGATGACTGCATTTCCAAAAAGTTCAAAAAGGCCAACTTTGACATTTGATATTTTGTGAAGGAAAAAAATTGATGAAAAACCCTTTTACACACATGTTCATTTGACCTAAATGAACCAATCCTCAGGGTGGCAGCTTCCCAGAATCAGATTTGATAATTTTTTAAGGTGGCAAGTTGGTGGGTTCCAAATGACTTCTGACAACTACAGTTTTAGAAAAGGTTAAGTAAGCAACTTTGCACGTTGACATTTTGAAATCCCCATAACTTCATGCCAATCCATCTGGAAAACATGCTCCCCTATCCTAAATCAAAACATCGGTGCATTTTTGTGGCTCTGGGATAAATTTTGATTAGTTTTCTAATGCAATTTTGGAGGTTGCATGACTTGTTTGGATAACATTACAAAGTTTTAGAAAGTGTACAAGACTACACTACAATGAGCCAAGCAATATGAATTATGAGCATACCATTTACCCTGATAGGTGTCACTCATCTGCATCACAGGGAAGTGTTTCTATAGAAACTATTACCCTTGTTTGTTTGATGGCACCAACTTCCAAAAGAAATTTCCAAAAGAAAGCATACACTAGGAAGATGAATGAATGATAACTGCCTCATTATGGTCCATATTTACTTCCATTCTTGAAAGTTTCCCACATCTACTTCTTTATATACACTCTATCAACAAGGCACCAAAGAACTAATCATGAAAGAAGCCATTATAGAGATCTTGGAATATTGGGATGACAATCATTGAATCATGAGACCTTTAAAGTTACTCATAGGTTATAGGAGTATGGAGAAAGTTTTGTGTCCCAGTCTACCAAAGGAGAATTGAAAATCCCCAATGCCCCAATACTTAGGATGATATGCTACATGATACCAGGAAAATGATTTTTCATATTTATCATCATAAGATATTTCCCCATCATCAAGCCATGTCCTTGCTTGTTATTGAGAGCCTTAATTTCTACCATGATACTCTCCTTAAGATCTCTTAACCTAGAAACTTGCAAATTTTGACAAACTGAAGATGTTCCTACTTCATACTTAACTCTATAGTGGTACATTGGTACAACTAATCTAGAATCATGCCAGTTCTCAAATCCCCAAAGCTCTGAATCTTTATCATATGCCCTTTTTGCAGTTTCCTATGCAAATGAATTCATAAAAAGAACTTCTATTGCCAGGAATGAACACTTAAACTGGAGGATATATTTATAGTCGATAGAGAAGGAAAAAATAATGCATATGTCAAATGTACAAATCTTTAGAACCAAATTTGTATCTTTACTCAAGGACTTTGACTCCAATAGTTGGATATGTGTTTGGAAAAGGTATCTACCTTGTAGACCTAGTGAGCAAGAATGATCAATATTGCTACACACAAGAAAAGTCGCGTGGGGTTGATGCCTTTTGAGTGAAGTGGCCCTAGGAGAAGCCTAGGAGCTAAGAACACAAAATACATAGAGATTCCTCCCAAAAAGAAATATCTATCAAAAGATTCAGAGAAAGAATTCAAGAATTAGAAGGGACCATAGAAGCTCGACATTTATTTCATTGGTGTAATGAATGAAGTATTCATTTACAACCAAATCTATGAGAAATAGGAAATACATTTTAGATCGCCAAATGAAAGACGATGGGATAATAGTGGGAATGCTTGCCTACACAGCCCCAGAGGTTTTATCAAAGAAATAATATTATGTCAAGATTGCAAATGTGTGATCATGTGGTGCAACATTCCAACTGTCAACTGTGGTGAGCCCTCATATACATGGCTTTGATGAGAATAAGATAGAGTTGCACATTGGCCACTATAACCGTCTGGTTGATGTTGTCGAAGTTCATAGAGAAACAAGCTGAGAATGAGATTGATGGAGGAGTTCAAACATGAAACTTGTGGAAACCAAATCTATTAGGACATGAAATGCTTATTTATTCATAATTTTAGCATAGAAGATTATCTTATTTTTAAGAAATGGAGCTATGAGCGAATAAATGAAGAAGCAAGTAAATAAAAATTGATCAGTTTAATACACCAAATTCTACGAGGTTCTATTTTATTCTTTCAAACATGATCTGGAAGCCCAATCTAATTAAAAGACCGGTGGATTTAAAGGATGTTGTACAATAATTATTGATAAGGGGTTGAAAATATAATGAGAATATTGAAGAAAATATAGCTTAGTTGTTAATGATGGTTGGTCCCAGGTTGTGACAATGTCTCAGCAGATGGAATTCCTTGAAAGTCATCCTCAAGCATTGTGTGAAATAGTGGATACATCATTGGCTGCAACATCACAACATTATTCTCTTAACATAGCTTCATTCTTGACTCATCATACTTAACTAATAGTGCTTGTAACTCGATATTATTGAAGCTTGTTATTGCAATTTTTTGGAACGAGTCATCTAAGACGCCAATACGTAGTCACATTGAGATATTTCCAGTGTTATCTTGGCATGATTGATCCAGATGTGTCCTTAAGCATAATGTGTAGTTTGTTAATTAAAGAATAGGATGGAGAAGATGATGTGGATCTCTAGAATATTGGCACAATGAATACATGAAAACCCTAAAACCAGTGTAGGTAAAAGATTTATCAGAGAGAAAATAAATGATCAAAGCGAGTAAATTTGAAGTCCCTTCAAAAACTCGATAAAGTAATAAATATCATCAAAGAGACCTAGACATTTTGGAGGGAGTAATTTCAAAGTCTCTTCGAAACTTTGACAGATAACAAGGGTGCATGCTTCATCGAAGAGAAAAGTGGATTTCAGAGTGAGATTATTCAAGGTCTCCTCGAAATCTGGAATGACAGAGAAAAACATCAAAGAGAGATATGAACATCAAAGGGACAGAGTGATAAGTCTCTTCGATCCTTTGATGATGGTAAAACATGAATGATATTTTACTTGCATAAAATGTGGCAGGCATTGTATAAGAGGAAATTTACCAAATTTATTTCCTCATGAAAACTATGGTAAAAGTATTATTTGGATGGAAGGTAAAAATGCCAAACAAAGATTTATTTAAATAATTAAGGTGGAAGCATGATGTTATTTTGGGCTATAATAATGCAAGGTGGAATTATAAAATATTTCCACCTAAGAAGTTAAAACAAATTAAAAGGTTTGAAGTGGGTTATTATTTTTACTTGGGGAATATGGTGAGAATGCACATAGGTAAAGTGCAAAGTAAAATATTTTCATCAAGGAAGTTAATTAGAAGTAAAAATTGTAGAGTGAATAATCATTTTTTCTCAAAGGATATATTTGGGCGAAAGTACAAATGTGTAGCTACCATCAAAGGGAAGATAATAATTATTATTAATTTTCACAGGGAGGAAAATCCAATGAAGATTAAAGTATTTTAATTTGCTGAAGAAAATTAATTAAATGAAGAGTTACACCAGACGGACGTGTGAAGGGTCATAACCCCAAAATGCAATGTATATATGTAAGATGAAATCATATCATCAAACATCATTAAGAATTAGATTTTAGGATAGTAGATAGAATATACTGAAAATGAAGACTTATGATGCACATTGTAAAATAATTTGAAATAGTTTAATGAAGAAAGAGTATTGTAAATTGGTGGTTAAATTATGGTATAAATTATTTGTTGATAGTATACAATTATTTGGCTATCTCCAGTTGGGTGCTTTCTTATTACTTAAATTGGTCTATCAAGCTCAATTTTTCAAGGTACATTTGTTGTTCTTGTGTGATTTAATTAATTGGTTTCTTCAAAAGAACTAAAATCGTTTTAATAAGTTATAGTAATATGGGAGTATCATTTGGATCAATAAGAAGAGCCCTATAATCGATAAAATTATCATATTGTCTCTAGTTTGATTCTATCTTGTCATTTAGATCAAAAGTATATTTGATTTTTTAGGGCACACTTGTTGATTTTGTGTGATTTAATTAATTGGTTCCTTCAAAAGGATTAAAACTTCCTATTAGTTAATCATAGTAAGTTGAAAAGAATCATTTGGATCGATAAGAAGAGTCTGATAGTTACATTCTTGCATGTTTATACAAGCTATAAACAGTCACAAGTGCCAAACAGTTCAAACTATATCTAGAAATAGGACACATACATCATACAAATATTGACTCCATTAACCCAATAGAATTATGCACTGGTCATACCCATTTCATTACAATTTTCATAAAACCTTATTCATACATTCATATTTCAAATTTCAGCACTACGAGTAGGAGTAGCAATTAAGTTTTCATCTATTCCACATTTCATGCCACTGTGGACAGATCCCTAAATCAAACTAAGTCACACAACTCTCAAATCTGCATCAGTCATTAAGGTTCAGTTGCCTAGGTTTAGCAGTGCCTGAAGTACAGGGAGTCATCAACCACATAGGTTAACTCGATTCGTTATCCCAAAAACGTTGTATGTTTGATCATAGAGCCTGGCATCCTCTTAGGATGTACAACCTACATTTTTTAGACCTAACACCCCTTACCTTACCAAATGGGTTGAGGCACTGTGGGCAATTTAGGAAGGTCAGATACCTGAATCTTGGCCTTTCACCAAGTGGGCACCATCAGAATTATTATGCAGATACTTGTAGTAACCCAAAGTTCCTCTTCAGGGAGGGAGGCAGAGGTCGGCCCCTGAGCATAGGCAGGCTTCTCCTTTCCCTTCCGAGATGAAGAGGAATCTTGTCACTGCACTACTAGGTGAGTCACTTTTGGATGTCCTTTGCCCTCAGTTTTGTACTTCACATAGTTTTGGTAAGGTAGGTTTTTCCTAGGAGGGAGTGGGCCAACCGCGGTGGGCCAAAAATGATCCAAGGAATAACCCCCACAGTATACCAACGACTGATATCAAGTGTCATGCACAACATGCAGGACACCTTCGTGGGAGAACTTTAAACATTTATGAATAACGAAAGCAATTTCATTCATGGAAGCTAGCCACGGGATGCCCAACTTCACCCTGAATAGATTGGATTCCTGAATGACATTGAAATTTGTATCCACAACCCTAGGTCCAACTAGGACAAAAAGAGTTATAGATCCATACGACACAAGAGAGAGACCGTCGTGCGTACATATAATATATTTTTTTCTCATATTCCTCCCTCTGTAGTGAATTTAGCCATATCATCTCCTCCATAATAACATTCACTCAGCTCGTGGGGTCAACTAGGACTCCTATCACAATTTTTCCATTGAGGCGAGTAGGAGTTTATAGAGGAGAGGGCTTATTATTCAGAGGAAAATCCTACGAGGTGAAAATCACATCTAGTGAACCAGCTGTAGGCTGCAGGGGAGGAGTAGGAGTAAATGAAACCACATTAACATACATCAAGGCTTTAGGAGAAGCATCAAAAGGATCAATAATCAAGTTTGCAAAGTGAGACAGAAACGGGTTCCTATAAATCTGCAACTTGCTATTGGCCTTCGCTATTGACTTATTTGCATTTTACTTCTTCCCATCGAGACTAATGGTACCATCATTGATGTGATTTTGTAGCTCACCATGTAGGTGCATGCAACGCTCAGTATCATTCCCGTTAACACAATGGTATTGAAGAAAAACATTCCCATCATACCAATCAGGATTAGGCTCCTTCAAAGGTCAGGGATTTTCCAATGTTATAATCTTATCCTTTAATAACTTTTGCAGAATAGAAGATTAAGATTTAGCTAACTTTGTAAACTTTCTTTTGTGCTAGAGGCCATGATCATTAGTTGCGGCAACTACATTTGAAACAACCTTTCCTTGTTCTGAGAATGACACAATATATTTTCCTTCAAAATGGGAGCGCGAGGAAGATCCCTCGAACTAAACCACCATTTGTTGGTACTCCCACAACGCAACAAACATATGAGCAAAGGAAGGGTATTTCATTAAGAAAAATTTCTCCTACTAGGCTCACTATAGGTTGCCTATGAATATCTTTTGTATGTCTGAGTCAGGCAATGGGTATGAGATTTGTGAAAAGAGTGCTTGGTATCATACAATAAAATTAGTTATCTTCTCGTGTTCTCCCTGCTTGCATCAGACAAGATCCGAGAAGGGCATCTTCAGGCCTATGTTAGCTTAGAATTGGTGGAGAAACTAATTTACGAGCTGATCAAATGAGAATATGGAATTATTAGGTAAGGAACAATACCACTCGAATGTTGTGTCCTTGAGAGATTGAGGGAAAAGCTTTACCATTAGAGCATCATGGTGAAAGAAGTCTATGAACATGGCATTAAAAGTTGATACATGTTTCTTTGGATCTCTTTTACCATCACACTTTTTGAACTGAGGGATCTCCATTCCCTACGGGAAAGGAGTGCACAAAATTGTCACCGATAACGAACTATGTTGGGAGAAGGGCTAAAAGATAGTCTGGGTGGAGGCTTGAGAGAGGTTCGCCAACTGGCTTTGCATTTGACCCATGTTCTGAAGAAGAGCATTTAGAATAGGGTCTAAAGATGACAAAGGTCCAATGGAAACTCCCCCAAAACCACCACCACCAGAACCACCTCTGGAGCCATCATTGTGGCTGCCACTAGAGCCACCACCGAAACCACCAGTGTGACTTCCGCTAGAGCTACCACGATGACCTCCACCAGAGCTACCATCATCAGCACCGCCACCGCTACCAAAGCCACCACCACTCATTCCACTAGATCCCCCACCACTAAGGGTAGTAGGAGGGGTGCAGTTGAAACCAATGGGTATCCTACTCACCTTGATAGTGTGGGGCTTCTCAGCAGTAGAGGAAATGTTGATTGAGGGGCCTATTTTTTCCATGCATATAGACCTGGTAGGCATCAAGACACCTATTTATCTCTCGTAGGTGTAAGGAACGTACCCTTGGGTGGTACCCGATCTAGGGTTATATGAAGGGATGTATGCTTCGGTTAGATCAGTGAGGTCACGCAAAAAATCTATGCTAGTTCGATCCTTTCCTAACATATATCTCACCTCACTAACAATCCTAGCGGCTCTCGTCATATTCAGTGCTTTCTCTAAATGATTCATGAGGTCTAACAACCTCCTATCTAATGCCAAAAGGTTTTATATAGGAATATGTATAGCGTCATCCTCATCCATGAATGAATCCGTAGGGGATACTGGAGGAGTGGGTACACGAGTGGTCTCGTCAATGAAACCCATCTCATTTGTAAAGCCTATAGAAAAGTCAGTAGTAAAGCCAAAAGTGACCTTCATCTTTTCCATTTTTAGGTGTCGTATACTTCTCCTAACAATGTTCCCAGAGGTCATAGACTGGGTTGTGATGCTCATAAACCCTCATAACACCCAAGTTTGCTTCAATCACCAAGTGCGAAAGAAAAAGTCTCAACATGAAGAACGAATAGACGTTGTTCACGTCTGGTTCACAAAAATGTAGAGGGGGACCAACCACACCAAGGCTCCAGAGCACTAAGAGCCGAGAGTGGAAGGATTCCCTAGTCTACCTCAAGTTGGACAAATGTTTTTGGTCAAGGATAGAGAAGGAAGAGCACTCTCAAGTGCTTCGGTCACTCTACTAACCTAATATTTTTGATGGTGCTAAACAAGTAGGCCTCTGGAACCCAAACTGTACCTCAGACAACTCTCTTCTAGAGGACAATAACGTAGGTCAGGGATGATAGCATGATGCACTAGCATCTCTTTGGGGGTGTTGGCATCCGTACAACCAGAAAGTGCAAAAGTACAGTACAAGGCACAAAAACCTGCTTACGGTCTAGCAAATAAGGTTTAAAATACTAACTAAAATGATAAGTAACAAAATGAGTAAAATAAATAGAAAGATGATGTAGAAGTGACAAAAAGAAAAGGTGATGAAGATTAATTCATGAGGAGTCCAGTTCGCCAGCAAGCTCCACATGAACGTGTACCTACACACAACCAAGAGAGGAAAAATGTTGGGGTTGTATAGGGGTTTTCCGCAGTCAAACCCCCACTTTGGTGTTTTTACCTCCACAGAAAACCAAATAGAGAGATAGGAAATATGATAAAGTGAGCAATAGAAAAGATACCGAGCAATAGCAATAACACTATGTTATGTAAACCAAGTGAAAATATTATAAAAATGGAAAAATGAAACAATATCACCTTCTCAATCAAGGTGCCCTCAAGCACATAGATGAGGATGCAAGCTTGGTAAGGTCTACAATGCCACAATAATGAAGAAGCATTCCTGTAGGACACCAAGTCATAGCTCCAAGGGTGGAAAGAGTGCAACAAGACATGGAGAAGATGTGCAAGAGCTCAAGAATTGTGAAGCAAGATCAAACTAGCATGTGAGACTGTGAAGAAGCAGCAATGAGAATGGAAGATAGGCATTTGAAGAAGATTTAGGAGGGAAAAGGTCGTTCTTAGGTCGGATGGAAGGCGCAAATGTGTTACGTTTCGTCGCCAATGGAGAACGTAATGTCTTTGTAGATTCCAGAGGCAGGAATCTGTCAAGGATGCTCACACGCCACACGCATCCCTGACAAAAATTCCCCCACTGACACTAAAAATAAGCACCAATTGGATGGGGTATGGAATGAGGACGTGGATTTACTTGGATTTTATTTTCTAAGGTGGAGGATGTAAAAGGGGAATTTTTGAGAGGGGTGCAAATTCGCTCCTATACAATTTGTCAGTTTGAGGTGCAGTTTGCATGTAGCCAAACATCAATCAAAATAAAAATTGTAAATGTAAGACTTAATTTACACGATTAAGTTGGTTTTTTGGTTTGCGCGGGTATCATTATACCCAACCTCACACAACTCACTAGTAAACAAGGATGAGGTTGGTAGTGGTGGCCCATAAATTTAGGGATAGTGAGCACAACTAAAATCATTCGTAGAAGGCTAAAGGCTTTACTATTGAGTGCAATGTTCTAAATTGTCATAAGGGTTTTCATTTTGCAAGGTTACTAAGGAAGAAGATGATGTGGTATTATTAGGGATACTCTAAATTCTCTTGCCTCCAGTTATTTAGTTATAGAGTAAAAGACCAATTTCTGTCAAGTTCAGAATGGGTGGAATTGGAAAGAAGTTGATCTGGTTCACCTAACTTCTGAAACAGGTTTTGAACCAAGATGAGGAGCTCTGATGGAGATAAGTTCTTTCATAGAGAGTATTCCCACAATTATTTTAAGATTGTTTGCATTCAAAGTCGATGACTTCTCATACTCCATTTTGACAGAGACCCTCGAAGAGGAACTGTGGACTTTCAGACTCATTGTGTGTTATCCCAATGCATGGAAGCTACATGCAAAAGACCTAGGAGCAGATTTAGTACCCCTCATCTTCTGCATGATTGTGGTTCTCAAATAGGATTGGTACATTTTGTATCTTCACAACTCCCATTTCCCCAGCATGGTAGGCAAGCCCTATGGATTTTCAAAGTCATTTGCTTAATAATATGGTCTGGGTTCCATAGCTGCCACTACTAGCTTGGAATCAATTGTGTCATTTTAGATTGTTTTGGTGCATTAGATTGAGCATATTATAAATGCAGAACCATATTTGAGATACCAAGATCCAAACCATGGTCGACAAGCCCCATGGTTTGAGAATATAGTTTGTATTATTACCAGCAGCAGAAGCAACCAGTAGCCCAACAACTTGGAATCAATTGTGTCTGATGTAAAGTGACATGTGTCATTTATACAAAACAAGAGCTTGCATGCTCTACTCATCTTTAAAAAGCTATGTAATAATGTAACATTGTAATTTAGTGGTAATAAAATTAATGGTTGTGTTATTCTTTGGTATTCATTTATAGTAAATAATTATTTTGTGTTTATAATGTCTATTCAAATTATACAAGTAATGTAAATGTAATAAAATAATGGAATGAAATATTTAATAAATTTAGAAAAATTATATTTTTTTCCTTTAAGAGACTAAGTATTATTTATTAATGAAATATTTGCATGCAGATTTAAAACATAAATCAATACAAATGAAAAAAGAAAGTTGCCACTAAATTGACAAAAAAATACTAAAAACACTAAAAGTCGTCACTCTTGCAAGGGTAAATGGTTTTCCGAAATGTTATTGATTTCTAATTTTTCATTGACTTGCTCCCCTGGTTCTTGGTATCATTAGTCATTTTATTAAGTCCTTTGCAACGTTAAGTTACTGACCCCTTGGCCTTGATGTCAATCAATGTCTTTCTTTCAAAGGGATTTCGTGAGTCCATAGGATGCTTCAAGTAGATCTATATGTGACTCATGGAACCATGGAACAGACACATGAAATCATCTCGATGACTCCATTAGGATTGTGTATCCTAGCACCACTAAAGTTTAAAACAACTTTAAAACACATGTCTATTGTTTATATCATAAATTACTCAACAGTTCGATGAACATTTGATGGATGGTTGTAGTTGAATGAAATGCACAAAGTGCTAGGCTTGCGAACTCAAACCTCTAGAATCACCCTATAATCGTTAAATTTACAAAGATTAATGGATGAGAATTTTTTTGAGAATTTATTTTTAAGTGTCATTACAGAAATGTAATGTACTAATTATGTAGTCTGGTGGCAACACATTGATGTTTCATTCACTTTAATATTCAAAAAAATAAAGTGAACTTTCTACTACTAAGTGATTTTATTTTTAAGTGAGAGAGTCGGCGCACAGGGAGATTTCATATTGGTCATTGTAGTGCACCAGGGAGATTATAGGTTCCAACAAAGCCATTACATGCTTGTTAGTATTAATCTTTTCAAGAATCAAAATCTGGGTAAGTGAAAGACAAAATTCCTACGGCTATGTTTCATCATTTCTTAAAATCTTATTTTGTCAAACTTTGAAGTTTGGGTTTAGGGTTGAGAGAGTTAAGAAAAATTAAGGAGGAATAAGAGTGAATTCACAATTTCACACTGTATAAGCATGTATACCACCACTAGCAAACCAAATAATTTTTTTGGGAAAGGTAGAGAAAAATTGGATAAAAAATACATTATGCTAGATTGCTTAAAACCCCAGGTTTCAATGATCAAATATCATGATATTTATGATCCTGAAATCCATGGTAAGCTTACCTCAAAACTTAGATTTTCATTTGAGAATAAGGTTGCAAACCAAATGCAAAATAATATTTTCAGTGCACCGTGGGTAAGTGGATTAGGGTGCATGATGTTACATGAGGTTTTCCCTTGCCCATAATTTATCATGGTTTGTGCCCACAATTATGATGATAACAATAGAGTAATTGTTAATAAAGATAGAAAAGAAGAATTTTTATCCATTAATACAAAAGAACTTGGAAAAGTGTTGGGGTTTACAACTGAAGAATTTGGAAATTTTCACATTGACCTAGAAAATATTGCTAGTGATTATGAAGTAGTGGATGAAAGGGAGAAAAATGCTTTCCTAAATAAAATAGTTCAGGATACCAAAGAAGTTAGAAAAAAATTGAAAGGTAATCATAAGCCTCTGTATGATTTTGATATTTTTAGACCATGGGTTTAGGATACTATTTCCATGCTAGCATTTTTCCTCGAACTGGATAACAATTGGGAAGTGGGTGCAAGCCTCCTTGAAATGGTATATAATATCCATTATGTTGTTCAACCTCAACCTATCAAATATAACTTTATCGAGCACATTGTAGAATCCGTGCATGAAATTTTTTTAGTGATTAAAGGAGGTCCACACTCAATTCCACTAAGACATTAGGTTCTCAACCTACTTGTGCTATTTTTTCTATCCAAATTTAGTGGAATGTTTTAGACGAACAAGCTTTAGATTCAACCCTATAGGAATGCTGAGGAAAAGAAAATGGCTCCAGTATATGATTGGACCACTAAGATAAGGATTCATGATTCTTGAAGGAACTACAATCATTTTGTAGACTATTTTTTGGCTCCATTGCATCAAGCAATTACAAATACTATAATGTCATGTAGAAATTGCATTTAACTGGGAAAAGAAATAGAATTGGTTGATTGGTACTTGATGGAAGAATATACTATGCTAGGATTTTATGGATCAGGAGTAGAGCCACACAAACTTCTAATACATGTGATAGAAAGGGTTTTTGCATTGGAATATGTAAGGCAGGTGAAGAGTATTGATGAACTACACTTTGTCAATCAACAGAAGAATACATTATTTCCTTCTTTACCTTTTTCATGTGGAGGGTTCACATTCAATAGAAAAGCATTTAAGGTGGTACATGATCTTTTTAATTTTTTTAATTTTGATGTTGTTTATCACTGGCAATATGATCCATGTGACACCATTAAATAAATGATTGTGTCCAATAGGAATGCTACAAGTAGAATTCAACATCAAAGTAAACCCTTGCTTGAAAACTTGAGAAAAAAGGATTCTTGGGATGAGGTCAAAATAACAATGGAGAAAGTGTTGTTGAGAAAGGTATTTCTTTTGAACAATTGTTAGTAGAAATTATGGCATTGTAGCAAAAGAAAATTAGGAGGTACAACAATTTTTATGAAAAAAGTGATAAAACATCTACTAGAGTAAAAATGCTAGATTCTCTAGATAAGGAAGTTACAAATAAAAATTGATCACGATAAAAAATTATTGCCTTTTGGTCTATGAGGAAGGAGCTAGGTGAACCAAGAACTCTTGCAAACTTTGGAGATAACAAAGAATATTATGAGTTTAGCAAATTATGGAATATAGAGCATCCCAATGAACAAGAAGATCAAGAAACTGATGATGAGTCTAATGATGATAGGGAAGAACAAAGCTATGTCAAAGCTGGTTTAAGTGAGGCCACAAAAGAAGGATATACTTTAGGAGCAACCATAGCCAAAAAAATGGGTTATGAAGGTGGTCCAAAGGGGTCCCAAGGACAAGGCCCTTGGACAGTAACAAATGTAGAGCATAGAAAACTAATTGATAAACCTGCCCTTGGAGATGATAAAGTAGACCAAGGGCATACAAGTACAACTGAAACAATTCATTTTGTTAGAGCTTCAAATCCTAATCTGCATGGTCACATACAATCACAACTAGGATATGCTCATGGTGGAGAACATAGTACAACTGGCACTGCCACTAGACGATGGTATGGGTAGTAGTACTAGTAGTGGTCAACATGTTCTACAACAACAAATTACACACAAGAGGAAAACAATACAAGATACCACACAAACACCAAGTGATCAAGGTATATAGAAGAGGGCAAGGATTTTGATAGGTCCAAGTCCAACTACCAATTCCACCACAAAGGAGTTATTTCTAGGCACTCCCCTAGTTAGTGGGTTTGCAACAACAAGTACTCCTATTCCTTTACCATTCAAGCATTCCATTATTCTTGTGTCCCTAGATTTTGATTACATTGATGAGTTTAAAAAGAAATCAAAATTGTATAAAAAAGAAAGGAAGCAATTGATGGAGAGTGTGTCTGTTGTAACTTCAGAGCTTACAACAACCATAGTATTACCCACATTTGACACAAATAAAGAAATAATGGAGTACATGTTTGTTGTTCCCACAATTCAAAATAAACTAGCAAATTAGATGGATCGATTTGAATTTTAGGTGAGCAGTTTCCAATTAGATTTATCTAGATTCAAAAATACTGACAAAATTAATGTATCAAAGAAGAATAATGAATTAGTGTACACGTCATTGCTAAAGAAAGAGAGAGAGAGAGAGAGAGAGAGAGAGAGAGAGAGAGAGAGAGAAAAGGTTGCAGACTCAAATAGAAAAGTTACAGGAAGACCTAACAAATGAGAAAGCAAAGAGGAAAGAAGTAGATAACAAGAGTAATGAATTAAAATAAATAAATAAAAAAATCTGCCTCTACATCAACAAGCAAAGAGGATAAACAAAGTGACAAAGAAGTGAATGAATCAAAGCAAAGGTTAGATGAGAGAAAAAAGAAATATGATGACGAAAAATCCACTTCGGAAAAATTAAGAAAAAGCATTGGGAAAGGAAATGAATAGTGGGAACAAAAATTGGAGAAATAGAGAAAAAGAAATGAAAGATGGGCTGTAGAGCTGATGGAAGCGAAAAATGAAATAAAATCTTGTCAAAATAAGTTAACTACATTTTGTAGAGAAACAATCAGGCATATAAAACAAAAGATTTGGGAGGAAATAATGCAGAGGATTGATCATTTGTGTGAATTGTTTCAATTGATTGATGCTATCAGATTACATTATAAGAAGCTCAACAAGTATTTAATGGACAACAAAAATGTCCTAGCATTAGAGAAATCTGCAAATCAAGTTCAACAAATAGTCTACAAAGCTAGTGACAATGAATTGAAATCAAAAGGGACTAATAATTGACTTGCTGCCTTAATGATGTTGTCATCTATCATTCAAAAGTGTTTGAGAATGGGTGAAACAACATAATTTGTGCATCTCACTGCAAAAAAGATGAAGAAGATGGATGAAAAGGTAAGGAACTTGATAGAGCTTGGTTTTCTAGAGGATTTTTACACAAATGAGCGATTCATTGGAAAGGATGATTTTAGAAGGAAGATGGAGGGTGCAAGGAAGATTGATTTGAACTAGTTTCCTCAGAACCCAGATGAGGTGAACTATTTGGATTTAATCAAACCATTGATAACCTTGAATACAATTTTGAATAAAACATTCAAGTCAGGTTCCAATTTCAATCGTGAATTGTTAACAAATTTTCAAGTCAAACAACATCAGTTAGAACAAATGACAATTCCACCACATGAATAGTGGAAGTTGCTACAAAAGGTGATAGAGTGATTTGATATTGATAATATAAGTTTCCAAGTTCCAACTCAGCTCTATGTAGAGTTTTCTTTGAGCAATATTTTGCATTGCCTCTATATGCTCTACTTGAAAATCAATAAAAAAACTCAAATTCAGTAATGTGTTCATGTTCAATTATTTGTATTATCTATTTTACCATTTGAAGAAAAACTCTGGTTTCAACTACTAGATACACATTAAACGATTGTTGATGTTCATTGTTGTATATGCTACTATTGTTAATATTTTATTAAGCATTGAGTTGAGTGATGACTGAGTATATGTTTAACACAATTAAAAATATGAAATTATTAATAATATGTTAATTTATTCAATATGATGAATAATTTCAAGGAATACAATATAAAATATCTATAGTTTGAAATATTAAATTCTTAGTAATCCTCAACTGATTAAAGTAGGTTTGTTAGGTCTGCAACCTAGGGCTTTCTCAAATGCTATTATCCTAAAACCCTAGTGTTCTTAAATATTTTGTCATTGATATCATTCATTTTTTGATTGGTCTTTAAGTTATGACTTATGGGTATCAATGTTGTAAGTCCCACGTACCCTTTTGCTAGGAAGTGCCCCTTTAATATTAGATATAAAATCAAAATCAAACCTTTACTTTTTTGTAATTTTATTGTTTTATGTTCGTTACATGGTAGAAGATAAAGGATTTCGCAAGCTCATAGGCCCATAGCAGAATGTCCTTTTCTTGGTTTCAGAACTATGGAAGGACATTGTGTGACAATATTCTCACATGGGATGAGGGAGAATTATGTTGGATAGAGGGGATGATTGCATCCTTTTCAAGAAAATCAAGGTTTTACTCATCATTGAAATTTTTGATTTATACGTCGCTTTCCAGATGGACGAATCATGTTCAAAATCGATAAATGGATAGATGAATGAACTACAATTGCACATGAACAAGAAGTAATGTCGGATGTGACAGATGATGGCTCATAATTGCCTTCATATTTTTTTTAGTTCATTTTTTTGGCTTGGTATAGTAGCAAAAACTGTAGAGGTGCGCCCATTCCATGTCAACTTGAGCTGACTAAAAAATAGGTATGCCCTTCTTGGAAAAATTTACCATTGTTATTCTTGAAGCTCATAATCAAGTCTGCAAACTCTCTTGAAAAATACTATAGAAATCAGTTTTAAATCAATCTAGAATTATGAGTTGGTCAAACACCTAACCGTTTGTCTCTACATCTAAAAGACCCTTTGAGGATGATATTTTGGCCTAGTTGTTGGGTTCCTCAAAAAGTCTCAATGTCAACGTAACCTCAGCCCTAATGCAGTAAAGTGGATGGTAGACATAGCTAGAAATTGCAGAGATGCTAAGTTGAAGTACCAGGATGACACAGTCTCTGGGTGGGAATTGTTCCTACACTAGTATGGAAAAAGAAACTGCCATTCCCCTATCTCCAATGCATGGACCTATGATTTGGGGAAGTTGGTTGTTCTTAATTTCTTTATAAATTTGGAACTCATCAAACACCTTGCTTCTAGGTATGATGAAAATATCAGAGTAATTAGGGCTTTGGATGGAATTGTCATAATGGATATAACCAAGGAGTTTATTTGTGAGGTTTTTAGACTCAATGTGGCTGCAAATAAGGTTATAGACCTTGCTTCTTTCAAAAGAAAATACTAGCAAGATAGAAATAGCTTTAGAGTGAAATGGCTCCCTAGGTTTAGACATAAAAGCTTATATGGAAAGTCATTAAGAATCCCTGATATCTAACATGAGCCTTTTGATGTCAAGTTTTTTGAAGACTATTTCAAAAGAACATATTGGGAATTATGCCAAGTTTTGGGACAAGATGTAGGCTAAAAAATGGAGACACCTCTTATGTATATGGCTATTGATGTACAACATCCTTTTGTTAATAGTGAATTTGACTATGCCAACTTTTTAGCTGATGCTATTCACAATCGACTAGTGGACATTAAGAGAAGACAAAGTGGTAGGGATCCAAAGGTGAATTTCATGTGGTATTCTCTCCTTTTCCATATGATTTTTAACAAAGGGAAAGATAATTTTAGTAGAGTTTTACAACTGAACATGAAAGATAAAGAGGGCAATGATCTCCCAGTGCAATGTTGGACCCATATTTTGGACAAACTGTATCAATGGGTTTTTTCAGGTAGGTTAGCAGATTAGATCATAATAAATTAAAACCCAAAGAAACTATGAAATAAATTGAAAGCTTAAAACATAAATGATTATACCAGATATTCGTTGCTTCCATGATTCACCTCCATAGCACCTTCTAGCTTGCAGGGTATGATTGTTGCCCTCATATTTGTGTGTATGGGAAAATGATTGTGACCAAGCCCTTTGCAAGTTTTGAAGGATTTGATGACAAAATGCCTATGACAAATGACTATGCCTATGAGTAAATAATCAAAGCAAATAAGCTAAATGCAAAGTAAATTCTAAGCATAAAATGTCTATAATAATGAAGTGGTCCCAAAAATGTGAGCAAATTGGCATTTTATAGAAAATGCAATTTTGGACAGATGAACGAGATTGAAAGCTGGCAAAGCCTAAAATCAATGGACGAGATTTCACGTGACAATCCCTAATCAGGGTTAGGGAAAAATCATTAAATGAGTGGTCAAGATATCATTTGATAAAATCAAATCGGCGGTCAAGAATAAATGTGATAATTAGTCAAAAAAAAAAGATTTTCGAAAATCAAGAAGATAAAGACTGCTTGATTTGTAAGATTCAAAAAATCAAGAGGATAAAGGTTGAACTAAAAAGCAGATTTGAAAAATCAAGAATTTGCTCAATTACTTTATTTTTGGAAGAAGATTACCAAAATATGGATTTTGTGTGACAATAAATAATTGACTTTTAGATTATTTACTAAATGAAGTGACAGTTAATAATGTGAAATCATTTTAAACAATTGTTTTATTTAAAATGAGAGAAATGTTAAATTAGGTAATTAAATAATTAAAGATAATTATTTAATTTGGAGGATTATGACCGATAATTAAATAAATTAATAAATTCATTTAATTATGAGAATTAGTGACATATTAAATAAATAAATAAAATTCATTTATTTAATAATCTAGAAGACGTATATGAACAAAGGTAATTAAATAAATTAATAAATTTATTTAATTACGAGAAGATTTAGACAATTAAAGATGTATTAAATAAATAAATAAAATTTATTTATTTAATAATCATGAAGAATATAAGAGACATGAATTAATTAAATAATTATAAATTATTTAATTAATAGTAGGAAGTGGACCAGGACATAATTAGATGGCATAATTATGCTAGGACGAAAGATGAAAAATAGAGCTTGCAGGCCTAGGTCATTTTTATGTGTCTACATTTTGCCCCTCTTTGTCATAATGTAGCATGTCGCATTGTGACAAAGAAAATAAGTCAAAAATATGCCCCAGTGCAAAATACGATGAGGAAAAATGATGAGGAAGGTTACGGTATGCCTCCTCAAGAGAACAATTGAGTTCCAAGAACACAGGTGTGCTCTCAAAATTGATGAGAATACTAGAATATGAAGAGACAAAGAAATGTTAGCACAAAAGATATGGATGATGAAAATGCAGACTAGATGAAAGGTTAGAGGGGAAACGAGGAAGGGTGGGACTTGAAAGAATCCTTCAATACTTGCCAAAGAACTAATAGACATTGCTCGAATCATCATTGGGCGGTAAAAATGACACAAATGGAGAACAAACACCATGGTATGACATAGACCAAGGTGTGCAAGGTCATCCACTTGCAAAACAGACAATCGCAGACAAGGAATGTCCTAACTCATACTAAGGGTCATGTTGCCCCAGTCTTTTTGTCAAGACAATCCACAGACAGCAGTCAAAGAAAATAAAATAGGCCAGGAGACATCATCGCACCTCTAAATCCTTCATGGGACATCCTCGAGGTAGCTAGTAACATGACCAAAAAGACAAGATAGTAAAAATATAAGAGAAAAATAGACAAAATAGTCAAAAGATAAGACAAGATAGACCAGAAAGATTAACAACCATTTAATTTTGTTTGCCAATGTTTGTTTTCCAAAGATTGATTTCTTGTCAGTTTGATAGTTTTGACAGTTTAAGAGTTTTTCCAATTTGACGGTGTTGACGGTTTGACGGGGCCTATTGTCAGGAAGGACACATCCTGAAAAAGGCAAAGGACATTTTGATGAGGTCTAACTCCAAGGACACATCTTGAAGAGGACCAAAGAGTGATGAGATTGACATTGTTTTGACTAATATGTTTTGGCAAGTCGACTGATGTTGACTATAAGATTGATTGGACTGTGTTGTCTATTAGGTCACGATTGGAATGTCAACGTTCGAATGACTGTCTTATGTCTGAGTTTGACTATGTATAACTTATTTGACCAATGCGACGATTGTGACAAATGCCATGATTTAATTTGGACAAACCTAAAAGGACTGACCTAATGTCTCGGGGACTCAAAGATGAGTCTTGCCTACGTAGCAAAGGCACAAAGACAACGTAGTTCGACAATGACATAGATTGACTAATTTGATGGAATTGACAAGAAATGACTCTATTTTTGCATTTTCTAGACATTTTGACTTTTTTGGGGTTTCTTCAGGACGTTTTTTAATTTTTATGTCTTTTTTCAGGACATTTTACAATGTTTTTGGTCTTTCTTCAGGACATTTTGTGATGTTTTTGTCTTTTCTCAAGACTTTTTGTGATGTTTTTGTCTTTTTTGAATGGTTTAAGAGGATCATGACAAATGCATGTGACTGATTCCCACATGAGAACCCAAGGAAAAACATGATTGTGTCATTAGTCAAGCTGAATACCAATTGACAGGTGATGACAACGTTGTTTGACGTGGGAAGGACACATCCCAAAACAATGTGAGGATGAGGATAATGTGACGAAAGTATCGAGGTCTGCAGTCGGGCCAGTCAAGTAATGTTTTGGATAATGTGCTTGTATGGATTAGCCTCATTGCATTTGGAATGACTTGGTTAGGACTAGATGGGATGATGATTATCCTTAGACCGTTTGACAAGGGAAAGCCAAGATAGGTGACAGACATGAAAGGAAAAAAGGCGGGCTTGGTAAAGGATGGGGGACATGCGACTAAGGGAATTTCCATATGATTTTCAAGGACTATGTCGTATGAGGACAATAAGACTATGACGGTCAATGACATGATGTTTCACGAATAATGTACGACTAAAGGATAGGCATGTCAATAGTTTTCCCAAAGCATGATTTATGTTTGCATGTTGTTATGTCAAGACCAAGGTAGGTGGGAAAGTGAAAGGAAATGATAGGGTTGAGATGGATGGATGTAAATGTCATGAGGAAGGTATGGGAAATGAGATGACTTGCCCCCAAGTGTAAAATTCCACATAGATAATTTATTTTACACATGATGCCTATTTGCCAAGTTTTCATCATGGTACTTATCCAGGGCACCTATTTGCCAGGTTTTCACCATTGGACGAATTATTTCTCTTTACTATTTTTGTTATTTATTTATTTTGGGTGTTTCCAAGATGCTTATTTGCCAGGTTTTCATCAAGGTGACAATTTTTTATATTTTTCATTTTTTTGTATTTTTGATAATGCAGATAGTCTGGATGCTTTAGATGACCATTGACTATTTTGAATCCATTGACGATGCTGATGTAGAGATTGGTGCCATCATATGCCAATAATGACCTTGCTGAAGGAGTTGTCTTGTTAGGATCATAGTGCTTGCATACAATTGATTGATGTCATTGTGATCCTTTCTGATACTAGATTTGGCCTTATCAGAATACACACATCGTGATAGAGTGACATGAGAGTCCTTGTGGTAAAGAGTTGTTGCCAAGATGTGACAGATTTTTGACATGGGATGTTTGGACTTTAGACGAGATGTGGGATTATGATGGATGATGGTAGACGTGGAAAGGTTGTTTGAACGTTTGGATAAATCACTTTTTATTTTCCAAACCTGGTATGGTGGATGACGGATTTTGGAGGGATGGCATTTGGAACCAACACCTTTAAATGCCTTGCTTGATGACCATTTTGAAGGAGGTGGACATGTGTTATATGTGGGAGTTCTCTTGTCTTGTGGCTCCACATTGTGATTGACTTTTGTATTTGACTTGCTTGATCCACTTTACTTTGGGATCCATTTTAATTGCATTTGTCTGCTTGACTTATTGTTTGATTCAATGGCCTTTGACATTTGATTTTGATCTTGTGACTTGTAAGACTTTTGTTTTTGTTGGTCCCAAAGGGGAGGTTTATTCATGATAGAATGATGGTTTGTGGTGTGGGTGGAGGGAGTATTGACAATGTAATCTTATGACAAGGATTTCTCATGGACTCTATTTTGACGTTTGTATTTGACAAGGTTGCCCCCAGTATCGAGGAAGTTACACTAACATCATTAGATTTGTTGTTTGAGGAATAGACAAGACCTTGATGTCTGTAATTTTCCTGAAGCTGTATTGGTTCTTAAATGCCTTGCTCGTGTATGCCTAGTCCTTTGCCTTGATATTGCATGCTTTGATAGATTTTGTTTGCGATGGGGTATTTATTGTTTTGAAAGCAAGATGCTAATCCATGATGATGTATGTGGACATTGTTACCTGAAATGTTTTCGTTTGCAAGGAAGCCTGCTCTGACAAAGATAGATGACCCTAGTTGATAAAATGTCTTAGCTTCATTGTCATGTTGGACATAATTTTGATGGATATCTTTGGTCTGATCTTGTGACATGTCAGGTTTAGATGATTCTATTAGTTAGCACCGGTCAATGTCAAAGCTGTCTTTATGAATTAGGTCTTCATAGATCCTAGTGAATTGGGATGTGACGATCATTTACTAGAAATATGTCCATAGTGGAAGACTCTTGTTCTAGAGGAATATAGATCTATGTTCCCATGGAAACCAAGTGTTTCATTTGCTTAAGTGTTGCTAGGTGAGGGCACGACTAAAATTATCAAAATGTGAATCATATTTCAACATTAAAATTAAGAAATAGATGGTGATTGATCGCTCTGTTAAGTCTGGAAGTTTCGCAGATGATACAAAACAAAATCTCAAGTGATTATCAATTGTTGAAGACTTTCCCTAACCAAACTCAGGCCAGAACTCAGAATGGGAATGAAGAAGAACACCGTCCCCAAACATGAGAATGGCATTGTGAGACATCATGCCTGAACTCTTTGTGCCCTCTCCAATTTGAAACAACCAGATGTACAGAAATAGCTCTGGGCCAGTGATATGGCACCAATGAAGGCATTTGGATGTAAACAGACTAAGAACAGGGCATGAACTTCAGACTAAGCCTGTGAATTCTATAAATGAACAAGACAGAAGCTACCAGCCCTTGAAAGGACAGAGACTATAGGAGGAACATTCAGTCTTGTGCAACAACCTGTGTAAGAACTTTGAACGGAGTCAGTTGGTGGCAACCATGTGAATTCTGTATGGACCCAGACTTGAAACAATTAAGTTATTCAAGCAGACTTTAAGCAATTAAACTGGAATTATCTCAGTGTGGGAACAATTGACGTTGATAAGAGCATGGAACGAAGATTGATAAGTAGAAAGACCATGGCAATGAGAGGGCACCGATTTCAGACTGGTGCGTTTCCACTGCCGGACGGGTCAGGATATTTGAGGCGTGTGTTGAAGTTTGTTAGAGGATGGATGGAGGACTTGGATTGATGGGTTGTTGGTATGAAGGGCATTGATTTTTGGTTTGGAGGAATTGTCTCCTAAAGTTTAAGGCTTGTTGGTATTGACCTCTACGGTGTAACTGGTATTCAACTTGACTAGCAATCCTATCAATAGTCTTTTGAAGGAAAGACAAGGTGGTGGATGTCATGATGTTGTTTAAAAATGATGTTTAAATGCAAAGTGATAATAAGGACCAAAATGAATGATGGATGACTAAAGTGCAAAATTCTAGGTCTAAGGGAACTCTAAGGTGCAATCAATTTTGGCAGAATTATGGAAAGGTATACTCAAACATTCAAAGTTTGGTTAATGTCCTAATTTTGAATTGTCAAGGGACTTGTTTGAAGGAATAAATGACAAGATGCCAAGATGAAAAAGTGAGGTTTCCACACAAGACTTTTGAGTTGGAAGTGGCTCAAAAGGACAACGACTAAAAGAGGTGATTTTGTTTAAGTCCAATGACAATTTAATTTTGAAGGCAAAGATTTGACAAAGAATGGCAAGGATTCCTATCCAAAAATCTACAAAATGAGGAGCTAAAATGATGGTAAATCCCAAGGATGCAATTAAGGAAGTGCAATGATAGACCTCTAGATAACTAAAACTGCAACCTAAAATGCAAGGATGGAGGAATTTGAGCAATTCTTGTTTTGATTATTGACAAAGACTGCAGAAAAAGATGTCTGAAATATGTTTGCAATTGTTTAGCCTTAGGTTTCTTTGACAGTGATAATTTTTTTTGAGGTCACAGGCAAGTGTGTCATTTCAGGTATCAACTACATTACATTTTTTCAGATGTGTCGTTTAAAGTATCAATTGTATTTCAAGAATGCAAATGCGTTACAATTGTCTGACTGTATGGGCCGGGGTTTTGACAGGGATTTTATTATGAAAAATAGATGCATCGCAAGAGGTGCCAAATGCATTGCAAAAGGTCAAGTGTTTCGCAAGTTTACATACAGGTAGACATGTGTTCTATTTGGCAGCGTTTAAGATAGAAAATGCGGTGCAACATGTCAGATGCGACATTTAAGATGACAAATGTGGTGCAATAGGTCAGATGCGATGTTTAAGATGGAAAATGTGGTGCAACAGGTTAGATGCGATGTTTAAGATAGAAAATGCGGTGCAACAGGTCAGATGCGACGTTTAAGATAGCAAATGCGGTGCAAAATGCAAAAAGTCTAATAATTTGTCTGACCTTTTGGACAAAAATCCGAATTGTTTGAAGTTTGACTGTTTGTGTCTAGATGTTTGAATGTTGTTTGTTTCATTTCAGTATCCAGAAAACACTTGGAAAGCATGATATTTTCAATGTAGCCAAACACAAATAAGACAAGCACAATCATATGGTTAAGCCAGGAAAATATTTCGCTAGATTCCATGTGGGTTTCCCCAGTCACATATCAGTAGTGTGTGAATTCAGAAGCTTGGTTGCACGGGCTCCCCCTTACAGTGCACTCTCTTCTCAGGCCAACCAAGCTTCCAACCTCCATGAAACTCCCATGGCAGATTGATCACCTCTACTACAGATTGCGAAGATATGGATGCTTTCACACCGACTGGTGTTGCACTAGCAAATAGAAGGTTTTTGGCTACTACACAAAGGTGTTTAATTCGGGACCCTGGTTCAAGTGGCCATACATGGGGCACAAGATTAATCTCCATTTAGGAGGAACTCCAACCTAAAGAGGTTAAGCTCAACAGGGTTTTGGGGAGTACTACTTGGTCCGTATGACACATTTGCACTCGTAATCTTAGGTTTTCCCTTAAGATTCACATTTATATACTGGTCGGGGGTAGCTTGGATTTAGCTTTGTTGCCAGTTTGAGTCGCCTAGAGGTGATGAAATCTCCTGGTAGGCCCAATTTCTAGAGGCAATAACTATTTCTCTTACACCCAGGATTGCGTGATTGTGCAAGGGGAGAGGATACTACGATTATTGCATTAGGGTTACACAGAAACAAAGTGGATCTGGCTTTCTGATCACCTAGTTTGCACAGGGTGAGAGCATATTCGCCTACCACTTTCAAACACAGCCATACAGTATTGCAAGCATGTTCATTTTATGTGTACCAAAATAAATATTCTCTACTCTAAAAATAACAGACACGATGTTTTGAAATAAATCTTGGACACTCGAATCTGCAAAAACACTTCTTAGGAGTTTTTTTTATTTTTAGTCTTTGACAAACGTATGTTTATGTGAACCTGCACAAAATCCCAATTAGCAGAATTAGCCACAAAGCTAAAATTAAACTAAAAAATATTTAAAAAATAACATTTAATCTAAAATCTAAAGTAATGTTAATCTAAATTAAATCTAAATTAAAATTAATTCTAAACTAAATTAATCCTAAAGTAAATTAAATCTAAATTAAATTTAAACTAAAAATTAAATCTTCCTTCTAAATTAAAAATTAAATTTGATTGGGTGGGCTAGTCTAGATGGTGAGTCTGGAGTTGGGGCTGAGTCAGGCTAGGTCTGGGGAGGTTGGAGTCTGGGTTAAGTCTGGAGTTGGGGGTTGAGGCTGAGGCTAGGTTGGGGTTAAAGAGGGCTAAGTTAGGCTAGGGGTTAAGGCTAGGTTAGGGTTGAGGCTGAGTCTGGAGTTGGAGTTAAGTCTGAGTAAGGCTGATCTAGATAGAGGTTAAAGGCTAAAGTCTAGGTAAGGGTTAGCTGTCTGGGTAAGGTGGAGTAAAGTCTAGAGTCTAGGGAGTGAGAGTCTGGGTTGAGCTAAATCTGGAAAATCTAAATCTAAATTAGAAATTAAAAACTAAATCTAAATTAGAAATTAAAAACTAAATTTAAATAAAAGTTAAAAACTAAATCTAAAAGCTAATTTAAAAGTTAAATATATATGTTGTGACTGTGACTGCAGGATTCATGGAAATGTTGTGACTTTGTTGTGACTCCAGGATTTGTTTAAAGTGGAAATGTTGTGCATAACTCCTTATCAAAAATTTTGCCAACATGTTGTGACTTTGTTGTGACTCCAGGATTTATTGAAAGTGGAAATGTTGTGCATAACTCCTTATCAAAAATTCTACCAACATGCATTTACCTATACCTGCAAAAAAAAATTCACGAAAACCGTACGACAATGTGTTTGCAAAAAAAAGTGTCGGGTTCACCAATGTATCAATGGGTATTTTTAGGTAGGTTAGCAGATTAGATCATAATAAATTAAAACCCAAAGAAACTATGAAATGCATCGAAAGCTTAAAACATAAACGATTATACCAGATATTTGTTGCTTCCATGATTCACCTCCATAGCACCTTCTAGCATGCAGCGTATGATTGTTGCCCTCAGATTTGTGTGTATGAGCAAATGATTGTGACCAAGCCCTTTGCAAGTTTTGAAGGATTTGATGACAAAATGCGTATGACAAATGACTATGCCTATGAGTAAATAATCAAAGAAAATAAGCTAAATGCAAAGTAAATTCTAAGCATAAAATGTCTATAATAATGAAGTGGTCCCAAAAATGTGAGCAAATTGGCATTTTATAGAAAATGCAATTTTGGATGGACGGACGAGATTGCAAGCTAACAAAGCCTAAAATCAGTGGACGAGATTTCATGTGACAATCCCTAATCAGGGTTAGGGAAAAATCATTAAATGAGTGGTCAAGATGTCATTTGATAAAATCAAATCGGCGGTTGAGAATAAATGTGATAATTAGTCAAAAAGATAAAGATTTTCAAAAATCAAGAAGATAAAGACTGTTTGATTTGTAAGATTCAAAAAATCAAGAGGATAAAGGTTGAACTGGAAAGCAGATTTGAAAAATCAAGAATTTGCTCAATTACTTGATTTTTGGAAGAAGATTACCAAAATATGGATTTTGTGTGACAATAAATAATTGACTTTTAGATTATTTACTAAATGAAGTGACAATTAATAATGTGAAATCATTTTAAACAATTATTTTATTTAAAATGAGAGAAATGTTAAATTAGGTAATTAAATAATTAAAGATAATTATTTAATTTAGAAGATTATGACCAATAATTAAATAAATTAATAAATTCATTTAATTATGAGAATTAGTGACATATTAAATAAATAAATAAATTCATTTATTTAATAATCGAGAAGACATAAATGAACAAAGGTAATTAAATAAATTAATAAATTTATTTAATTGCGGGAAGATTTAGACAATTAAAAATGTATTGAATAAATAAATAAAATTTATTTATTTAATAATCATGAAGAATATAAGAGACACAAATTAATTAAATAATTATAAATTATTTAATTAATAGTAGGAAGTGGACCAGGACATAATTAAGGATAACAAATGATAAGGATTATCATGGAGCATTTTTTGATATTGTTGACCCAATTGCCAAGATTGAGGTGATGTTGAAGAATTTTGACAGAGTTGTAGGTAAGGCCCCTATCTTGGAAGAGAAACCAGCGAAGTGGCCTAGGCCTAACCTTTCTATTAGAAGGCCCCAAGGGCCTATTATTAGAGAAAATGTGCAATTAGACCCAACACAGGTTACTTCCTCTCCTTCCCTTTGTCATCAAACAATCAATGTGGATTATGATTCTCCCGTAAGAGAGCAACCACAAAAGAGGATGAAAGTTGTGCAACCGCCATTGTTTGTTGACAATCCCATCAATCCAGATCAAAGTGAAGATGTTAATAACACCATGGATGAAATTCAAAAATATATTCCATCCCCCCGATACCAAATGTTGTTGGCCTTCTTCCGCAAAGGTTCGGGTTGGATGTGGCTATGGGGAGAGATAACCTCAATGATGTGAGGGAATTGGCTTGTACACAATTCATGCTTGATGATGATTTTATAAAATCCTAGGAGTTTAAAGATTGTTTTGAGATCAAAGAGGGAGGAGTACCTTAAAATAATTCAGTTGGCACAAGCAAATGTTCCTAGAGAAAAGTATGATGAAGTAGCTACAAAGGCAAGGGTAGAAATGAATTTTGAGTGCAAAAATATTATGCCTAACAAAGGGAGAAGAATGGTGGAAGATAGTGGATTGTTATTGCTCCTTGAATGGGACATTGCTTCTGTAATTGTCTTTGATACTATTAGGAAACAATATGGAGAAGTTTTCTCCATAGAAGAGGAAACAAAGATGGCATTGCCAGGATCGGGGTTTGATGAACATTGGGAAGCCCTTGCAATCTGAGCCATTTCCCCAACTACAAACAAGCCTCTGATCATTGAAGCATCAAAGGGTAAGGGTATCAAAGAGGGTGTCTGACACCTTTTCCCCTAAAGTTGTTGCATTAGTGGTAAATGTTGCCAAATTTAATGAAGCTAGTGTTTGAAGGTTGCAAGATAGACTTAATATAGTGACCAAGGAACATAATGATCTCATGGAAGCTTACAACCAACAATAGGTATTATTGGATAAACAAAAATCCCTTCTTGAAAGTGTGCAAGAAGTAGGCTCCTTTTCTAGAGTCCCCCTTCTCATGTGATGATTGAAAACACAGAGCTTAAGGAAAAGATTCAAATGCTGGAAGAGCAGTTGAAGAATACTCAGTAGAATCAACAAGAGGAGAATGTGTGCATTGCAATATGCATCTTGGAGCACATACTGTCTAAAATATTAAGAAGGTTGGAAAATACCAATGTGTCATATCTGAATTTGAGAAATTCCATTACCAGAGTAAGTGGGGATCAAGAGCGGCTCAAATGTATATTTGAACAATAGATTCCTAGATTTTCATCTTTAGAAGCTATGTATAAGGGATCTAAACACACATCTAATGCCCCACCTGGTATCTATCTTACTTCTGAGATTGTCAAGATGGCACTGCATCATAAAGGATATTCGAAAGGTATAATTGAAGCTGCATGAGAAAGAATGAACTCTTTCATAAATGTTGACAAAAATGTTGTAACCTGCTTGTTAGAAGATAATGGGGAGTTGAAGACCCTAGAGAAATGGAAGGATAGTTTGAATATTCTAATCCCCACACTCCTCCCTTTGATTTGCAAAGATGACAATCTTGATTTAAATTAGCTTGATTCCTATTCAGAAAGGATGGTTGATGCAAAAAAAAAAGGAAAATTTTTGTAGAAAGGCCAATGCTTTACTTGGTGCCAAGTATCATCAAAATTTTGAGAGTTCGAAAAAGCTCTTAGCTCATGACCGGCCTTCTAAGGATATGATGAAGGCATGGAATAAAAAGTATAATTTTTTACTCAGCCTATGAGTGGATCCATGCTTTTATTCCTATGCCTCATGTCTAAGAATTTGGTTGTTAGAGAGTTTTGGGATGATGTTCTTCACTTCTTTGCTTGTTGCTTCCCTTATGTTATAAAAGGGAATCCTGAGGCTCATTCAAAATTTCAAAGTGTTCTAATTTTTTGATCTTTCATCTTATTCTCTGAAAGCTCTTTTTGCACATTTTAACCTATTTGATAGCACATATAGGAAATGTTGTAATTTTGCTCAGTAATAACAAAAGATGACTCAAATACTTAAGTGCATTTCTTTAATTTTAAATATCGACCTATCTTGCTCTCCAGTATTGTATTCACTATATTTTGACTTAAAATAATCAAGGGTTATTTATAAGCTAGCATATCACATCATGTGTTTATGTTATGGATGTTAAACTATTAGCTTATGTTCAAGGAATGGACTAATATTCCTTTCAGTTATTTATCAAAGATTGTGTGAATGGAAATGCAATAGGAATTTATAAGTAGTGTGATAAGTGTTGTTCTTTGCTTGGTTTCTCATTGTAAGGCGGTGAGGTTATAAGAAGCCATGACTATTAGTTAATTTGTTCTAGGAGTATATTTCATTTTTTGACTCAATTGTGGATAAGGCACTGATCAAAATAATTCATAAACTGTGAAAAATTATGCAGAATCACATATCAAATTCAATATCATGTAATACAATATAAAATATCATCAACTATAGTTTGGAATATGATTCATGAAGTGCAATATAAATACCTAAAAAATTTCTAATTCACTTCCATTTCCTAAATTGAGTCAGAGTCCTCAAATTGATGTTCAACTTAATATGAAGTAAAAGAGTCATCTTGATTCTGAGTTTGGTCTTCATTTTCTTCGCCCTGCGTCTCAAATTCAACAATCATTGTGTCACTGTCATTTGTCTCACTGCTAGTGCCACCACTACTAGCGTTTGAAGTGTTGAAAAAACCTCTTATTTTGCATATGGACCTCTAGAAATTGTGAGTGTTGATGTAGAGTAGGAGAAAAACCTAGACAATTGATACCATATTTCACAACAATGGATTCATTCCTTTCTCAAAGTTTAGAGGCAATCATATTAGGGAAGACTTCTTCACAAGGGTAGACATTTGGTCTTCAAAGCAATAAGCCATTCAAGGGTATACACAATCCACAATCACCCACAATGACCCTTTGGTCTCCAACCTATCAAACTCACTCAGACAACCACTCACTAGAGCCCTCACTCATCAACAAATTGGTTTTCCTTCACAAATTGCCCCTTTACCCTAGTAGCCTTTCAAAATGACATTTTTAGGAATAACTTGTGGAGAAATCATGGTAATCAAGATGTAAGAGTAGTTCCAAATACCCTTTTTCCCATTTACGAACATATCTCAAAATCAGACATGTTTCCTTTGTACAGAATGGGTCAAAATTTGGCTATCCTCTTCCTAAATAGGCCTAATTAGCAACTAAGCATGCTCCAAATGTGCTTAGGGATTCACAGAGATTCAAAAAACATTCTAATACCTTCAACATACCAAAGATGGCCCAATTAACCTTCTCTCATCAAGTAGATCAGTCTCCAAAGGTTCTCCAACAATTTCCCTAAGCCTCTAGGGTTCCTAGGCTTGACATGTGAAGATATTAGACCACTACAACACCTCCACATGTGCGAGCCTCCACCCATGTTCCTACAAATTTAAAAATATTGAATTTCATCCCCTAACAAGCCATTCCAACGATTTTGAGGGGTTTTTATTGGTGGAATGGAAATATATGCATTTTTCTTACTCCCTGGTTACTCTACCTAGGGTTTAGACCAATCCAAGAAGAAATTGCTCTAAATTGCTAAAATCTTAATGAAAATAAATGAGACCAAGTGCAACAAAAATTAGATTCAATGTGCTTCCATCCACAATTGGTTTTGAATCAACACAATATTGTACAGGTCTGTACAACATAGAACAACAAGAAAAATGTTAGAACTACATAAACAAACTTGTTTATTTGCTTTTTACTCCAAAACATCAACATCCAACCTTGTCTTCAATGGTACAAGGAATTTTATACATTCCTAATCATATCCCAACTGTCACCAACAAATTTTCATGTTACAACGATTCATATTCCACCAATTTTCAATTTGACAACAAAATGCAAAAGTTTATCTTACAACATTGTGCAACTTTGACAATTTTTGCATTTAGACACTTCCATTCACCTAATGACCTAACTTAGACTCAAACACACATGAAATGTTCTTCTTAGACCTTATTAAATGAAAATAACTCAAACAAAACAAATTATCAATCTTTGACCCCTTAGAGGCATGAATTGGCTTGTGGGTGCCCCTGCACCATACTCTTGGGGAAGAAAAGATTCAAGCTCCACTTGAATGGAGGGTAGCAACATGAGATCCCTGCTTGAAATTTCTTGTCTGGTATCTGGAAATTCCTGCACATTGTCTTCTTTGAAACAGTCCCATGCTAGTTTCATCTTGACTTTAGGTCTCTTGAACACTTGGAAAAGGTATTTGAACTTGTCAAAATAAGCTTCTCCCCCATCTGCACCTCTAAATCCTTCTTTCAATAGTGTCATAACAACTGAAATAGTAGCTCTATATTGTGTATGTGAAGCATAAAACTTAGGTTACTTATTTTCTTTGACTTGAAGGGACTGAAATCCACTTACAACTGTAGATAACCCTTGAAAAAACATAAAATAGTTATATAAACTATGTTGCAATTCACCTTTCAGTTGAAATTGATCAGTCTTCTGAGCATATTGTTCATACTCTTCCTCCTACACTTGGGTGATAACAATGTGAACATTGTCCTCTATAACTACTTGTTGAGTACTATC
This sequence comes from Sequoia sempervirens, assembly GCA_007258455.2. NCBI lineage: Eukaryota > Viridiplantae > Streptophyta > Pinopsida > Cupressales > Cupressaceae > Sequoia > Sequoia sempervirens. The sequence goes on from VDFB02075321.1 coordinate 359,731,886, forward strand.
ACTGGCTATTTCTTCTTTGCTCTACTTCTCACACTCTCTTGGTGACCCTTTCAACATGGCAACATCTGACTGAAGTAGCTTGGTCTGCAAATCCACAATGGAAACTTTATCTTTCCCATCTACAACCCTCTCTACTATCCTAATAGCAAACATAAATTTCTTTGCATCCTCAAACTCAAATGGAATATATTCAATATGGTGAACTAAATGGAAAGCTTTGTCCTTGCAGCCTAACAACTAAAAATCTGAACTCTGCATTATGTTTACCAACAACTCACCCTGCTCATCTTGCACATTAGACTCAAATTCACTCTCTGCAAACAACTGTAAATGATTGATCTTTTGCATTGGAAATAAGGAATGTGAAAACTCATCCACAACTATGTCTGCATTATCCTTCAACATGGTTTGGATCTCCCATGGAAAATCATAAGTGTCAACTATTGTCATGACAGTCTGAGGTTTGATCATGATTTCAAAATGCACCTTTTCCTCCTTCATTGGCTTCGGAAACTCTTTTGTACCCATTGAAACCACTTTAGACTCCACTTGTGGGTTTTGGCTTTCATCTTTCAATGGTGTAAGGGTGTAGGAAACTCCATCTTTTTCTATAACATATGTATTTTTTCTGCCATCATATTTGGCACTCCTATCATACTGCCAAGGCCTCCCCAAAAGCAAATGACAAACATCCATTGAGATTATGTCACATAAAACCTTGTCCTTGTATCCCCCTATGTGAAAATCTACCCAACTTTGTTCATTCACAACTACTTGTTTCCCTTTGTTAAGCTAAGAAATTGTATATGGAGTGGTATGAGGGATTCTTTTCAACATAAGTTTTTCAACCATCTCAACTGAAACCAAATTATCTATACTACCAAAATCAATCACTACTTTGCATTTACCTAGGAACTTACATGTAGTTCTAAAAAGAGACTTCCTTTCTGGTGGTTCTTTCTCCATAGGTACTTTGATCAAAGTCATTCTCACCATGAGAGACTCACCAACTTCTGGATCAACATTTTTTGATGGAGAGTTCACACTTTTATTATCATTTGCTTGTGCAAACTGATTTCTTCTTTCTTCTCCAAATGAAGTAGTGGACTGATTTTCAATGCATTTCCATGCTTGATGGCCTGCAAATTTATTACACTTATAACATTTCCCTATAAATCCAATTGATCCCCCTCTTTGGCCTCCTAATCCGCCCCTAGAATTTGATCTACCTCCTCTAAATCTGCCCCTTGAATTTGTAGCTTGTTCTTGGGTATCACTTGTCTCTCCTTGACTCTCATATGACTGTCCTAAATCAACAAATGACCCTCTTCCTCTAAAATTCCTTCCTCTACCCCTGCTTTTCTTTTCTTTCCTTCTCCTCAACTTATCTTCATCCTTGATGGCCAATTGGTAACACTCTTCCACCATTCTTGGATTGGTGAGGCTTAATTCATCTTGAAGGTTGTACCTCAACCCATTGAGATACCTTGCCACTTTTTCCTCATCATCTTCTACATGCCCTTCCCTTATGCTCAATTTGTAGAAATCCTCAGTATAGGCACTCACATCCATCTCTTTTTGCTTGAAGTTTTGAATCCTTTTGAACAACTGAATGTTATAGTCACTTGGTAGGGATTTTCCCTTGACTTTAGCAACCATCCTATCCCAAGCGATGATTTTAGACTTTCCCTTCTTTCTCCTTTTAGTTTTTACATAATCCCACCAAAGCAAGGCATGGCCATTCAACTTTGTCTTGGCCAACTTCACCCTTTGCTCTTCTAGCACATCTTCATATTCAAAGTAGTTATCCAATGCTCCTATCCAATCTAAGAGTTCTTCACTATCCAATTTTCCTCCATATACTAGTAAATCCATCTTGATTTTGGGACCTTCTCCCTTGACTTCCTTCAACAACTTTTCCATCCTCAAGTCATCAAGATCCATCTCTGATGCAGAGGTAGGGAATATTTCAAGGTTTCAACATCACAAAGCAAGATTTGAAGTTATCTTGTTTAAAGCCACCATTGATGTAAACTAGGTCCCATCCCTATATGAGTCCTTAATGCTTAAAATAGGTTTTCCAACACTAGGAGGGCCCCAAATGGAATGAGAATGATAAGCAAAAAATGATGCAATTGCACAAGAACTTAGAGTTAGCAAGTTTCAATGGTTCCCTTGCCAAATGAACTCTAGGCCTAGTAGGATAGCAAAATGAATTTTTTTGACATAAATTTATGGGGAAGCCTCAAAACCACGACCTAAAATCTGTTTTGGATACCCTTTTGGGAGTTCTAAAACATATTCAAAATTTAGGTATGGTTGTTTTGGAACAACAAAGCCAAAATTTGACTGTCCCGCTTGACAATAGGCCTAAATAGGCTTGTTTGATGCTAGGTTTGTTTCACAAAGTCATCACCAGGTTCCAACATATCAATTAGGTTATGCACACTCATTTCCAAGTCATGCAAACAAATTCCCAAAATATTTCTATCAAAAACCTATGCCAATGTAGTCTAAATGGCTTAATACATGGAATTATTAGGCTAGGGCATCATTGTTGCACATGCTACACACCTCCTCTGCACCTGCAAGTTTGTAGAAAACAAAAACAACAATATTCCTCCAATTCCACCAAGTTTCAAATATTTTCACTGGTGGAATGGTGATATTTTCATATTTCTTCCTTTAAAACACCAAAACCTAGGGTTTCAGACCATTCTGGAGTAATTCGGCTCTGAAATGCTCAAATTTGGATGAAATTCAATGAAACCAAGTTTGAAAGAAAGTAGATTCAATTCCACATCAACTCCAATTGATTTCACACCATGACACAGGACCATACAAAGCATAGAAACAACAAAGTTATGTTCAGAATTACAAAAATAGAGATGTCTTTATTGAGTTTCTTTCCAATTACAAACCTCCAACCTTAGCTTCGATCTTCCAAGGCTTATTTTTAACATTTCCCAACAGTTCTCAACTTCCACTTGAATTGCAACTATCCAACTTCCTCATTTACAAGCAATGACTCTTCATATTCTTGTTTTTGCACTTTTACAACAATGACAACATTTTTGCAAAATTAACAACTTATGCAACTTGACACTCCAACCCACCTAGGGACCGAATATGGACTCAAACACACATAACATGGTCTTAAATGACCTTATTACATAAAATCATTACAAGAAAACAAAAAATGATAATGCATCACTTTGAACCTATGGTGCTCCTGTACCAATCTCTTCCTCAGACCCTCCTTGGGAACTCTTCTCTTCCCCTTCTTCTTGGTCACTCAAGTCTCCTATGACCATTCCTATTTTTTGACTTTTTTCTAGGGTAGCAAGCCTCTCCTTCATTTCTCTCATCTCTCTTGCATGTCTCTCCTTCAACTCATTCATTTGTCTGGCTAGTGGATTCCTTTTTGGAGGCATATTTGTTTCTTCTTCCCTTCAAATTTTACCTCTTCATATCAAACCTATGCTTTGATACCAATTCGATGTAGAGTAGAGGAAGAACCTAGACAATTGATACCATATTTCATAATAATGGATTCATTCCTTTCTCAAAGTTTAGAGGCAATCATATTAGGGAAACTTCTTCACAAGGGTAGACATTTGGTCTTCAAAGCAAAAATCCATTCAAGGGTATACACAACCCACAATCACCCACAATGACCCTTTGGTCTGCAACCTATCAAAATCACTTAGACAACCAGTCACTAGAGCCCTCACTCATCAACAAATGGGTTTTCCTTCACAAACTACCCCTTACCCTAGTAGCCTTTCAAAATGACATTTTCAGGCATAACTTATGGGGAAAGCATGGTACTCAAGATGTAAGAGTAGTTCCAGATACCCTTTTTTCTATTTACAAACATATCTCAAAATAATATAGGGTTCCTTTTGTATGGAATGGGTCAAAATTTGACTGTCCTCTTCCTGAATAGGCCTAATTAGAAACTAGGCATGCTCCAAATGTGCTCAGGGCTTCATAGAGATTCAAAACACATTCTAAGACCTTCAACATACCACACATGGCACAATTAACCTTCTCCCATTAAGTAGATAAGTCTCTAAAGGTTCTACAACAATTTTCCTAAGCCTCTAAGGTTCCCAGGCTTGACATATGAAGATATCAGACCACTACAACACCTCCACACATGCGAGCCTCCACCCCTGTTCTTGGAAATTTAAAAATATTGAATTACATGCCCTAACAAGCCATTCCATTGAGTTTTAGGGGTTTTCATTAGTGGAATGGAAAGATATGCATTTTTCTTACTCCCTAGTTACTCTACCTAGGGTTTAGACCAGTCCAAGAAGAAATTGCTCTAAATTGCTCAAATCTTAATGAAAATAAATGAGACCAAGTGCAACAGAAAGTAGATTCAACGTGCTTCCATCGACAATTGGTTTTGAATCAATACAAGATTGTACAAGTCTGTACAACATAGAAGAAGAACAAGAAAAATGTTAGAACTGCAGAAAGAAACTTGTTTATTTGCTTTTCACTCCAAAACATCAAAATCCAACCTTGTCTTCGATGGTACAATGATTTTATACATTCCTAATCATCTCCCAAATATCACCAACTTTTTAAATTACAATGGTTCATATTCCACCAATTTTCAATTTGACAACAAAATGCAAAAGTTTCTCTTACACCATTTTGAAACTTTGACAATTTTTGCATTTAGACACTTACATTCACCTAATGACCTAACTTAGACTCCAACACACATGAAAGGGTATTATTAGACCTTATTACATGAAAATAACTCAAACAAAACAAAATATCAATCTTTGACTCCTTTGAGGCATGAACTGACCTATGGGTGCCCTTGCACTAAGTGCCCTTTCAAAAGGAAATTTTGACATTATGTGCAGTTCCTTTCACCCTCAAACAATTTTCCAAATTCTTGTCTAGTTTTTTTTCTTATCTTTGATTTCAAAAATGCCAATGAACTAAAAAATATCTCATCCTCCACCGACCGTAATATCATTGTTTGACATAAATTGACAAGTTTGAAATATTCTAATATTGAACTATGCAATATTTCACTCTGACCTGAGGTTGTCCAAGCCTTTGTTATTGATCCCGATTCAAAGGGATTCTCCACGGAATCAAACTGGTCCATCATACTTCTTTCAAAATGCTTACATTGTTGTCTAAGCTTATCTCCATTTATAATTTCTTCTATTGGCTGCTCATTGTATTTTACACTTTTTGAAAAGTGTTCGACCAAGATATTTACATTATCATGAAAATAGCTTGGGATCTCTATTACCTTGAATAAAATTTTGAGGATACACAATAGCCATGGCTTCAAGTATTTCTTCTTGACGGAATCTATTATAAATCTCTAAGGAAAGAGATTTTGCAATTTTCTTCAAATTATCTCTAATAGATTTAACAATGTCAATAAAAGACTCTGATAGAGCGCCTAACTTCCATACAATGGTACATTGGTATCTTAAATCCATGTACACAGACACACAAGTGCCCACTTGCATTAAACTGTAAATAATTTTTAGGATGATTTAAATCTGTAATTTTCTGCTAGCTTAAAAAATTTGGGCTTTTAGAAGTTAGATCTAAATATAGATGATTGAGGGCCATGGATGTCATTCTATTTAGTTTGGTATATTCATTAATATACATAGCTTTATCTTGGGATTTCTTCACAAGATTGTTCATTTCATCCAAGATGGGGAGAACACTAGCTAAAGTCAAGAGTGTCTCTATATCACTTAACCTATGTAAGAGGTCAGGAGCTTTGTCTACTGTGTTGTGATGCTCGTGCATTACTCTAATCAAATATCAATATTCTAAAAGAACTCATTACGCTTGTACATGCAAGGAGATCCATCTAGTATCAACATCCTTGATAAGCTTGTTTCCTGATGTTATTCCCTTAGCAAAATTTTGAAATTCCACGAAACATTTAAGACTTCGGTAGAAGTATGCGTAGAGCTCATAGACTAGATTTTCAACTTTTGATACTATAGGATACTTGCTTACAATTCTAAATGCTAAAATCATTCTGTGGGCCATGTAGTGAATGGAAAGCATGTATGGTGCACAAGTAGTTTGTAACTTTGTGCAAACACTGGTCATGTGACCTTGCATTACTGCAGCTCCATCAACTCCTACACACACCAACTTTTTGGAAATTGTCAAGTCATCCATACCTCCAATTTCATTCAAAGATTTTTTGACTATTTCAACTAGATTTCACGATGTTAAACTGTCCTTCATTTTATGAAAAAAGAGAAGATGAGCTTGGTGGACATGTTGTTTTATAGTAAACACATGCATACAAACCCAAGAAGTATTATCTACTGCAATAATTTCATCTAAAGATAATGCAATGAAGTTTGAATCTTTTACTTTCTCCTTTAAATCTTTCTTTTCCATTGCAGCAAGACAACTTGGTCATTCCCATCTAGCCTTACTGACCAATGTGCGCTAGTAAAGTGAGGAACACCTAAAAAGGATAATAAATTAAAATATTATAGGTAGTATGTCATAATATTCCCTTTGGACAAAATATGAAAAACAACACTCATCTGAACAATTTTTTTTAGTTGTGCTCCTTCCATTACTTTTCCAAATTGAGCTTCAATTGTACCTCCACATGTAGCAAGCTTCAACTTTCTTTTCTTATGCTCTTCATATTCCGCGGCATACTTAACATGAAGACATTCTTCCTTTAATTTCCATCATACTACTGATTGTTCCTTTTTGTCTATGATTTGTTTTTCATAAAATTTACTGATATGATTTTCTATAATGTCAAGCTTTAGCTGCAACTTCTTTCTCTTTTACATTTCCAACTACAAATCATACACTTGCATTCTGTTGGAGGTTCATCTTTGTTTTCTTTCTCCACTGCTTTAATGAATGGGTACTTTGACACCCAATCAAGTTGAAAATTCCTTGTCATTTCCCACTCGTGCCCCATTTTTTATTTTTCTTTTATTTTATTTCTACCAGCATCATCCAAGTCAATTATCTCATTCTAGATAACCAGGGTATCCCTTGGAACATCTTTTGTGGTATTTCCATCCTCATTTGACTCATTTAACTCAATGAAAATCCCACCTTCCAGTGGCGGTGAGGTATTGTGAATGCATTCTTCATTAATATTTGGTGGAAGAGTTGATGATGTGGCTCCATCTTGATCTGATGGATCAGAAGCATTGCCAATTCCAAAGTAAGACTGTATGGTAACTCTACGGTTTTAGGCATTTTGATGGCCTCCCAGTCCCTTCGCCACCTTGAGGAATCTTACCCTTGTTGCACTTGTTGCTCGACATATTGATCTCTCACTTCTAATAAAAGCTGGAAAAAAATGTCTTTTTGTTTAAGGACAGAGAATATAGATCCCATTCCCTACTCAATATCATCTTTAAGATTGAAGCAAGAATGGAAAAGAGATAAAGAAATCTTATAACACTATGAAGAATGATCACTCACCTTC
>VDFB02075321.1:359739471-359768136 GCA_007258455.2 Sequoia sempervirens
AGTGAGACAAATGACAGTGACACAATGATTGTTGAATTTGAGACGCAGGGCGAAGAAAATGAAGACCAAACTCAGAATCAAGATGACTCTTTTACTTCATATTAAGTTGAACATCAATTTGAGGACTCTGACTCAATTTAGGAAATGGAAGTGAATTAGAAATTTTTTAGGTATTTATATTGCACTTCATGAATCATATTCCAAACTATAGTTGATGATATTTTATATTGTATTACATGATATTGAATTTGATATGTGATTCTGCATAATTTTTCACAGTTTATGAATTATTTTGATCAGTGCCTTATCCACAATTGAGTCAAAAAATGAAATATACTCCTAGAACAAATTAACTAATAGTCATGGCTTCTTATAACCTCACCGCCTTACAATGAGAAACCAAGCAAAGAACAACACTTATCACACTACTTATAAATTCCTATTGCATTTCCATTCACACAATCTTTGATAAATAACTGAAAGGAATATTAGTCCATTCCTTGAACATAAGCTAATAGTTTAACATCCATAACATAAACACATGATGTGATATGCTAGCTTATAAATAACCCTTGATTATTTTAAGTCAAAATATAGTGAATACAATACTGGAGAGCAAGATAGGTCGATATTTAAAATTAAAGAAATGCACTTAAGTATTTGAGTCATCTTTTGTTATTACTGAGCAAAATTACAACATTTCCTATATGTGCTATCAAATAGGTTAAAATGTGCAAAAAGAGCTTTCAGAGAATAAGATGAAAGATCAAAAAATTAGAACACTTTGAAATTTTGAATGAGCCTCAGGATTCCCTTTTATAACATAAGGGAAGCAACAAGCAAAGAAGTGAAGAACATCATCCCAAAACTCTCTAACAACCAAATTCTTAGACATGAGGCATAGGAATAAAAGCATGGATCCACTCATAGGCTGAGTAAAAAATTATACTTTTTATTCCATGCCTTCATCATATCCTTAGAAGGCCGGTCATGAGCTAAGAGCTTTTTCGAACTCTCAAAATTTTGATGATACTTGGCACCAAGTAAAGCATTGGCCTTTCTACAAAAATTTTCCTTTTTTTTTTGCATCAACCATCCTTTCTGAATAGGAATCAAGCTAATTTAAATCAAGATTGTCATCTTTGCAAATCAAAGGGAGGAGTGTGGGGATTAGAATATTCAAACTATCCTTCCATTTCTCTAGGGTCTTCAACTCCCCATTATCTTCTAACAAGCAGGTTACAACATTTTTGTCAACATTTATGAAAGAGTTCATTCTTTCTCATGCAGCTTCAATTATACCTTTCGAATATCCTTTATGATGCAGTGCCATCTTGACAATCTCAGAAGTAAGATAGATACCAGGTGGGGCATTAGATGTGTGTTTAGATCCCTTATACATAGCTTCTAAAGATGAAAATCTAGGAATCTATTGTTCAAATATACATTTGAGCCGCTCTTGATCCCCACTTACTCTGGTAATGGAATTTCTCAAATTCAGATATGACACATTGGTATTTTCCAACCTTCTTAATATTTTAGACAGTATGTGCTCCAAGATGCATATTGCAATGCACACATTCTCCTCTTGTTGATTCTACTGAGTATTCTTCAACTGCTCTTCCAGCATTTGAATCTTTTCCTTAAGCTCTGTGTTTTCAATCATCACATGAGAAGGGGGACTCTAGAAAAGGAGCCTACTTCTTGCACACTTTCAAGAAGGGATTTTTGTTTATCCAATAATACCTATTGTTGGTTGTAAGCTTCCATGAGATCATTATGTTCCTTGGTCACTATATTAAGTCTATCTTGCAACCTTCAAACACTAGCTTCATTAAATTTGGCAACATTTACCACTAATGCAACAACTTTAGGGGAAAAGGTGTCAGACACCCTCTTTGATACCCTTACCCTTTGATGCTTCAATGATCAGAGGCTTGTTTGTAGTTGGGGAAATGGCTCAGATTGCAAGGGCTTCCCAATGTTCATCAAACCCCGATCCTGGCAATGCCATCTTTGTTTCCTCTTCTATGGAGAAAACTTCTCCATATTGTTTCCTAATAGTATCAAAGACAATTACAGAAGCAATGTCCCATTCAAGGAGCAATAACAATCCACTATCTTCCACCATTCTTCTCCCTTTGTTAGGCATAATATTTTTGCACTCAAAATTCATTTCTACCCTTGCCTTTGTAGCTACTTCATCATACTTTTCTCTAGGAACATTTGCTTGTGCCAACTGAATTATTTTAAGGTACTCCTCCCTCTTTGATCTCAAAACAATCTTTAAACTCCTAGGATTTTATAAAATCATCATCAAGCATGAATTGTGTACAAGCCAATTCCCTCACATCATTGAGGTTATCTCTCCCCATAGCCACATCCAACCCGAACCTTTGCGGAAGAAGGCCAACAACATTTGGTATCGGGGGGATGGAATATATTTTTGAATTTCATCCATGGTGTTATTAACATCTTCACTTTGATCTGGATTGATGGGATTGTCAACAAACAATGGCGGTTGCACAACTTTCATCCTCTTTTGTGGTTGCTCTCTTACGGGAGAATCATAATCCACATTGATTGTTTGATGACAAAGGGAAGGAGAGGAAGTAACCTGTGTTGGGTCTAATTGCACATTTTCTCTAATAATAGGCCCTTGGGGCCTTCTAATAGAAAGGTTAGGCCTAGGCCACTTCGCTGGTTTCTCTTCCAAGATAGGGGCCTTACCTACAACTCTGTCAAAATTCTTCAACATCACCTCAATCTTGGCAATTGGGTCAACAATATCAAAAAATGCTCCATGATAATCCTTATCATTTGTTATCCTTAATTATGTCCTGGTCCACTTCCTACTATTAATTAAATAATTTATAATTATTTAATTAATTTGTGTCTCTTATATTCTTCATGATTATTAAATAAATAAATTTTATTTATTTATTCAATACATTTTTAATTGTCTAAATCTTCCCGCAATTAAATAAATTTATTAATTTATTTAATTACCTTTGTTCATTTATGTCTTCTCGATTATTAAATAAATGAATTTATTTATTTATTTAATATGTCACTAATTCTCATAATTAAATGAATTTATTAATTTATTTAATTATTGGTCATAATCTTCTAAATTAAATAATTATCTTTAATTATTTAATTACCTAATTTAACATTTCTCTCATTTTAAATAAAATAATTGTTTAAAATGATTTCACATTATTAATTGTCACTTCATTTAGTAAATAATCTAAAAGTCAATTATTTATTGTCACACAAAATCCATATTTTGGTAATCTTCTTCCAAAAATCAAGTAATTGAGCAAATTCTTGATTTTTCAAATCTGCTTTCCAGTTCAACCTTTATCCTCTTGATTTTTTGAATCTTACAAATCAAACAGTCTTTATCTTCTTGATTTTTGAAAATCTTTATCTTTTTGACTAATTATCACATTTATTCTCAACCGCCGATTTGATTTTATCAAATGACATCTTGACCACTCATTTAATGATTTTTCCCTAACCCTGATTAGGGATTGTCACATGAAATCTCGTCCACTGATTTTAGGCTTTGTTAGCTTGCAATCTCGTCCGTCCATCCAAAATTGCATTTTCTATAAAATGCCAATTTGCTCACATTTTTGGGACCACTTCATTATTATAGACATTTTATGCTTAGAATTTACTTTGCATTTAGCTTATTTTCTTTGATTATTTACTCATAGGCATAGTCATTTGTCATACGCATTTTGTCATCAAATCCTTCAAAACTTGCAAAGGGCTTGGTCACAATCATTTGCTCATACACACAAATCTGAGGGCAACAATCATACGCTGCATGCTAGAAGGTGCTATGGAGGTGAATCATGGAAGCAACAAATATCTGGTATAATCGTTTATGTTTTAAGCTTTCGATGCATTTCATAGTTTCTTTGGGTTTTAATTTATTATGATCTAATCTGCTAACCTACCTAAAAATACCCATTGATACATTGGTGAACCCGACACTTTTTTTTGCAAACACATTGTCGTACGGTTTTCGTGAATTTTTTTTTGCAGGTATAGGTAAATGCATGTTGGTAGAATTTTTGATAAGGAGTTATGCACAACATTTCCACTTTCAATAAATCCTGGAGTCACAACAAAGTCACAACATGTTGGCAAAATTTTTGATAAGGAGTTATGCACAACATTTCCACTTTAAACAAATCCTGGAGTCACAACAAAGTCACAACATTTCCATGAATCCTGCAGTCACAGTCACAACATATATATTTAACTTTTAAATTAGCTTTTAGATTTAGTTTTTAACTTTTATTTAAATTTAGTTTTTAATTTCTAATTTAGATTTAGTTTTTAATTTCTAATTTAGATTTAGATTTTCATTTCTAATTTAGATTTAGATTTTCATTTCTAATTTAGATTTAGCTTTTCATTTCTTATTTAGATTTAGTTTTTAATTTCTATTTTAGATTTAGTTTTTAACTTTCTAATTTAGATTTAGTTTTAACTTTTATTTAGATTTAGTTTTTAATTTCTAATTTAGATTTAGCTTTTTAATTTTTAATTTAGTTTTAACTTTTAGTTTTAATTTAGTTTTAGCTTTTAATTTCTAATTTAGTTTTAGCTTTTAATTTCTAATTTAGATTTAGCTTTTAATTTAGATTTAACTTTGATTTAGATTTAGTTTTAATTTTAATTTAGTTTCTAATTTAGATTTAATTTTTAATGTAGATTTAGTTTTAATTTTTAATTCAGATTTAGTTTTTAATTTAGAAGGAAGATTTAATTTTTAGTTTAAATTTAATTTAGATTTAATTTACTTTAGGATTAATTTAGTTTAGAATTAATTTTAATTTAGATTTAATTTAGATTAACATTACTTTAGATTTTAGATTAAATGTTATTTTTTAAATATTTTTTAGTTTAATTTTAGCTTTGTGGCTAATTCTGCTAATTGGGATTTTGTGCAGGTTCACATAAACATACGTTTGTCAAAGACTAAAAATAAAAAAAACTCCTAAGAAGTGTTTTTGCAGATTCGAGTGTCCAAGATTTATTTCAAAACATCGTGTCTGTTATTTTTAGAGTAGAGAATATTTATTTTGGTACACATAAAATGAACATGCTTGCAATACTGTATGGCTGTGTTTGAAAGTGGTAGGCGAATATGCTCTCACCCTGTGCAAACTAGGTGATCAGAAAGCCAGATCCACTTTGTTTCTGTGTAACCCTAATGCAATAATCGTAGTATCCTCTCCCCTTGCACAATCACGCAATCCTGGGTGTAAGAGAAATAGTTATTGCCTCTAGAAATTGGGCCTACCAGGAGATTTCATCACCTCTAGGCGACTCAAACTGGCAACAAAGCTAAATCCAAGCTACCCCCGACCAGTATATAAATGTGAATCTTAAGGGAAAACCTAAGATTACGAGTGCAAATGTGTCATACGGACCAAGTAGTACTCCCCAAAACCCTGTTGAGCTTAACCTCTTTAGGTTGGAGTTCCTCCTAAATGGAGATTAATCTTGTGCCCCATGTATGGCCACTTGAACCAGGGTCCCGAATTAAACACCTTTGTGTAGTAGCCAAAAACCTTCTATTTGCTAGTGCAACACCAGTCGGTGTGAAAGCATCCATATCTTCGCAATCTGTAGTAGAGGTGATCAATCTGCCATGGGAGTTTCATGGAGGTTGGAAGCTTGGTTGGCCTGAGAAGAGAGTGCACTGTAAGGGGGAGCCCGTGCAACCAAGCTTCTGAATTCACACACTACTGATATGTGACTGGGGAAACCCACATGGAATCTAGCGAAATATTTTCCTGGCTTAACCATATGATTGTGCTTGTCTTATTTGTGTTTGGCTACATTGAAAATATCATGCTTTCCAAGTGTTTTCTGGATACTGAAATGAAACAAACAACATTCAAACATCTAGACACAAACAGTCAAACTTCAAACAATTCGGATTTTTGTCCAAAAGGTCAGACAAATTATTAGACTTTTTGCATTTTGCACCGCATTTGCTATCTTAAACGTCGCATCTGACCTGTTGCACCGCATTTTCTATCTTAAACATCGCATCTAACCTGTTGCACCACATTTTCCATCTTAAACATCGCATCTGACCTATTGCACCACATTTGTCATCTTAAATGTCGCATCTGACATGTTGCACCGCATTTTCTATCTTAAACGCTGCCAAATAGAACACATGTCTACCTGTATGTAAACTTGCGAAACACTTGACCTTTTGCAATGCATTTGGCACCTCTTGCGATGCATCTATTTTTCATAATAAAATCCCTGTCAAAACCCCGGCCCATACAGTCAGACAATTGTAACGCATTTGCATTCTTGAAATACAATTGATACTTTAAACGACACATCTGAAAAAATGTAATGTAGTTGATACCTGAAATGACACACTTGCCTGTGACCTCAAAAAAAATTATCACTGTCAAAGAAACCTAAGGCTAAACAATTGCAAACATATTTCAGACATCTTTTTCTGCAGTCTTTGTCAATAATCAAAACAAGAATTGCTCAAATTCCTCCATCCTTGCATTTTAGGTTGCAGTTTTAGTTATCTAGAGGTCTATCATTGCACTTCCTTAATTGCATCCTTGGGATTTACCATCATTTTAGCTCCTCATTTTGTAGATTTTTGGATAGGAATCCTTGCCATTCTTTGTCAAATCTTTGCCTTCAAAATTAAATTGTCATTGGACTTAAACAAAATCACCTCTTTTAGTCGTTGTCCTTTTGAGCCACTTCCAACTCAAAAGTCTTGTGTGGAAACCTCACTTTTTCATCTTGGCATCTTGTCATTTATTCCTTCAAACAAGTCCCTTGACAATTCAAAATTAGGACATTAACCAAACTTTGAATGTTTGAGTATACCTTTCCATAATTCTGCCAAAATTGATTGCACCTTAGAGTTCCCTTAGACCTAGAATTTTGCACTTTAGTCATCCATCATTCATTTTGGTCCTTATTATCACTTTGCATTTAAACATCATTTTTAAACAACATCATGACATCCACCACCTTGTCTTTCCTTCAAAAGACTATTGATAGGATTGCTAGTCAAGTTGAATACCAGTTACACCGTAGAGGTCAATACCAACAAGCCTTAAACTTTAGGAGACAATTCCTCCAAACCAAAAATCAATGCCCTTCATACCAACAACCCATCAATCCAAGTCCTCCATCCATCAACCCTCACTTAACGAAAATCCTACCATTAATCTCCAGCACACGTCCAGTTATTACCCTTATCCTAACCTTGACAAGGGAAACCAACTGTCCACTAGTCCATTCCAAGTCTCCACGTCATGTGCTAGTCCTTCACTTATCAATCTCATCCACATCTACATGCCTTATCAACCATCTACCAACTCATGTCAAGTCCCCACATCATACCATATCAATCCAGTCTAAATCTCCATGGCCCATTTTAGTCAACCTTACACCACCAGTCCAAGTCTCCATGTCATATCCTATGTCGTCACCAACTAATCTAGTCCAAGTCTCCATGTCATATCCTATTTCGTCACCAAATAGTCCAGTCCAAGTCCCCATGTCATATCCTTGTCCTTCACATACTAGTCCAGTCCAAGTCCCCATGTCCTATCATAGTCCTTCACATACTAGTCTAGTCCAAGTCCCCACGTCCTATCCTAGTCCTTCATTCATTAATCCTTTTCAAGTCACCCCCTCACAAGCCACATCTAATCATGAAAAAAATTCCATTACTCAAAGGCACATCCCATTGTCTAAACTTGAGGATACATGTCAAAATGAAAGTCCAAAGCATGACCTCATAACGTCACCTTCATGTCAGGATCAAGGTAGTCCATCCCATGACCCTATCTTAAATTCCATTCAAGAAGTCCTTCAAACAATCATGACATCCAAAATACACCTACCCTTGACAAAGATTCTATTCCCAATTATATCATCCATGAAAACCCCCTTTTTGACCAAGACCCTACCATTGACCAAGTCCAAAACGATCCACTCCTTGACCTTTATGCCATTCATGATCAAACACTTGATGACCCTATTCAGGCCCTGACTAGCAACACTTGCCAAAATGAAACACTTGCCTCCATGGGAAACATAGACGATATTCCTCTAGAACAAGAGTCTTCCACTATGGACATATTTGCAAATGATCAAGCTATATCCGAATTCACTAGACTCTATGACACTGACCATAAAGACAGTTTTGACATTGACTTGAAAGCACCAATAGAATCATCTAAACCTGACATGTCACAAGATCAGACCAAAGATATCCATCAAAATTATGTCCAACATGACAATGAAGCTAAGACATTTTATCAACTAGGGTCATCTATCTTTGTCAGAGCAGGCTTCCTTGCAAACGAAAACATTCCAGGTAACAATGTCCACATACATCATGATGGATTAGCATCTTGCTTTCAAAACAATAAATACCCCATCGCAAACAAAATCTATCAAAGCATGCAATATCAAGGCAAAGGACTAGGCATACACGAGCAAGGCATTTAAGAACCAATACAGCTTCAGGAAAATTACAGACATCAAGGTCTTGTCTATTCCTCAAACAACAAATCTAATGATGTTAGTGTAACTTCCTCGATACTGGGGGCAACCTTGTCAAATACAAACGTCAAAATAGAGTCCATGAGAAATCCTTGTCATAAGATTACATTGTCAATACTCCCTCCACCCACACCACAAACCATCATTCTATCATGAATAAACCTCCCCTTTGGGACCAACAAAAACAAAAGTCTTACAAGTCACAAGATCAAAATCAAATGTCAAAGGCCATTGAATCAAACAATAAGTCAAGCAGACAAATGCAATTAAAATGGATCCCAAAGTAAAGTGGATCAAGCAAGTCAAATACAAAAGTCAATCACAATGTGGAGCCACAAGACAAGAGAACTCCCACATATAACACATGTCCACCTCCTTCAAAATGGTCATCAAGCAAGGCATTTAAAGGTGTTGGTTCCAAATGCCATCCCTCCAAAATCCGTCATCCACCATACCAGGTTTGGAAAATAAAAAGTGATTTATCCAAACGTTCAAACAACCTTTCCACGTCTACCATCATCCATCATAATCCCACATCTCGTCTAAAGTCCAAACATCCCATGTCAAAAATCTGTCACATCTTGGCAACAACTCTTTACCACAAGGACTCTCATGTCACTCTATCACGATGTGTGTATTCTGATAAGGCCAAATCTAGTATCAGAAAGGATCACAATGACATCAATCAATTGTATGCAAGCACTATGATCCTAACAAGACAACTCCTTCAGCAAGGTCATTATTGGCATATGATGGCACCAATCTCTACATCAGCATCGTCAATGGATTCAAAATAGTCAATGGTCATCTAAAGCATCCAGACTATCTGCATTATCAAAAATACAAAAAAATGAAAAATATAAAAAATTGTCACCTTGATGAAAACCTGGCAAATAAGCATCTTGGAAACACCCAAAATAAATAAATAACAAAAATAGTAAAGAGAAATAATTCGTCCAATGGTGAAAACCTGGCAAATAGGTGCCCTGGATAAGTACCATGATGAAAACTTGGCAAATAGGCATCATGTGTAAAATAAATTATCTATGTGGAATTTTACACTTGGGGGCAAGTCATCTCATTTCCCATACCTTCCTCATGACATTTACATCCATCCATCTCAACCCTATCATTTCCTTTCACTTTCCCACCTACCTTGGTCTTGACATAACAACATGCAAACATAAATCATGCTTTGGGAAAACTATTGACATGCCTATCCTTTAGTCGTACATTATTCGTGAAACATCATGTCATTGACCGTCATAGTCTTATTGTCCTCATACGACATAGTCCTTGAAAATCATATGGAAATTCCCTTAGTCGCATGTCCCCCATCCTTTACCAAGCCCGCCTTTTTTCCTTTCATGTCTGTCACCTATCTTGGCTTTCCCTTGTCAAACGGTCTAAGGATAATCATCATCCCATCTAGTCCTAACCAAGTCATTCCAAATGCAATGAGGCTAATCCATACAAGCACATTATCCAAAACATTACTTGACTGGCCCGACTGCAGACCTCGATACTTTCGTCACATTATCCTCATCCTCACATTGTTTTGGGATGTGTCCTTCCCACGTCAAACAACGTTGTCATCACCTGTCAATTGGTATTCAGCTTGACTAATGACACAATCATGTTTTTCCTTGGGTTCTCATGTGGGAATCAGTCACATGCATTTGTCATGATCCTCTTAAACCATTCAAAAAAGACAAAAACATCACAAAAAGTCTTGAGAAAAGACAAAAACATCACAAAATGTCCTGAAGAAAGACCAAAAACATTGTAAAATGTCCTGAAAAAAGACATAAAAATTAAAAAACGTCCTGAAGAAACCCCAAAAAAGTCAAAATGTCTAGAAAATGCAAAAATAGAGTCATTTCTTGTCAATTCCATCAAATTAGTCAATCTATGTCATTGTCGAACTACGTTGTCTTTGTGCCTTTGCTACGTAGGCAAGACTCATCTTTGAGTCCCCGAGACATTAGGTCAGTCCTTTTAGGTTTGTCCAAATTAAATCATGGCATTTGTCACAATCGTCGCATTGGTCAAATAAGTTATACATAGTCAAACTCAGACATAAGACAGTCATTCGAACGTTGACATTCCAATCGTGACCTAATAGACAACACAGTCCAATCAATCTTATAGTCAACATCAGTCGACTTGCCAAAACATATTAGTCAAAACAATGTCAATCTCATCACTCTTTGGTCCTCTTCAAGATGTGTCCTTGGAGTTAGACCTCATCAAAATGTCCTTTGCCTTTTTCAGGATGTGTCCTTCCTGACAATAGGCCCCGTCAAACCGTCAACACCGTCAAATTGGAAAAACTCTTAAACTGTCAAAACTATCAAACTGACAAGAAATCAATCTTTGGAAAACAAACATTGGCAAACAAAATTAAATGGTTGTTAATCTTTCTGGTCTATCTTGTCTTATCTTTTGACTATTTTGTCTATTTTTCTCTTATATTTTTACTATCTTGTCTTTTTGGTCATGTTACTAGCTACCTCGAGGATGTCCCATGAAGGATTTAGAGGTGCGATGATGTCTCCTGGCCTATTTTATTTTCTTTGACTGCTGTCTGTGGATTGTCTTGACAAAAAGACTGGGGCAACATGACCCTTAGTATGAGTTAGGACATTCCTTGTCTGCGATTGTCTGTTTTGCAAGTGGATGACCTTGCACACCTTGGTCTATGTCATACCATGGTGTTTGTTCTCCATTTGTGTCATTTTTACCGCCCAATGATGATTCGAGCAATGTCTATTAGTTCTTTGGCAAGTATTGAAGGATTCTTTCAAGTCCCACCCTTCCTCGTTTCCCCTCTAACCTTTCATCTAGTCTGCATTTTCATCATCCATATCTTTTGTGCTAACATTTCTTTGTCTCTTCATATTCTAGTATTCTCATCAATTTTGAGAGCACACCTGTGTTCTTGGAACTCAATTGTTCTCTTGAGGAGGCATACCGTAACCTTCCTCATCATTTTTCCTCATCGTATTTTGCACTGGGGCATATTTTTGACTTATTTTCTTTGTCACAATGCGACATGCTACATTATGACAAAGAGGGGCAAAATGTAGACACATAAAAATGACCTAGGCCTGCAAGCTCTATTTTTCATCTTTCGTCCTAGCATAATTATGCCATCTAATTATGTCCTGGTCCACTTCCTACTATTAATTAAATAATTTATAATTATTTAATTAATTCATGTCTCTTATATTCTTCATGATTATTAAATAAATAAATTTTATTTATTTATTTAATACATCTTTAATTGTCTAAATCTTCTCGTAATTAAATAAATTTATTAATTTATTTAATTACCTTTGTTCATATACGTCTTCTAGATTATTAAATAAATGAATTTTATTTATTTATTTAATATGTCACTAATTCTCATAATTAAATGAATTTATTAATTTATTTAATTATCGGTCATAATCCTCCAAATTAAATAATTATCTTTAATTATTTAATTACCTAATTTAACATTTCTCTCATTTTAAATAAAACAATTGTTTAAAATGATTTCACATTATTAACTGTCACTTCATTTAGTAAATAATCTAAAAGTCAATTATTTATTGTCACACAAAATCCATATTTTGGTAATCTTCTTCCAAAAATAAAGTAATTGAGCAAATTCTTGATTTTTCAAATCTGCTTTTTAGTTCAACCTTTATCCTCTTGATTTTTTGAATCTTACAAATCAAGCAGTCTTTATCTTCTTGATTTTCGAAAATCTTTTTTTTTTGACTAATTATCACATTTATTCTTGACCGCCGATTTGATTTTATCAAATGATATCTTGACCACTCATTTAATGATTTTTCCCTAACCCTGATTAGGGATTGTCACGTGAAATCTCGTCCATTGATTTTAGGCTTTGCCAGCTTTCAATCTCGTTCATCTGTCCAAAATTGCATTTTCTATAAAATGCCAATTTGCTCACATTTTTGGGACCACTTCATTATTATAGACATTTTATGCTTAGAATTTACTTTGCATTTAGCTTATTTGCTTTGATTATTTACTCATAGGCATAGTCATTTGTCATAGGCATTTTGTCATCAAATCCTTCAAAACTTGCAAAGGGCTTGGTCACAATCATTTTCCCATACACACAAATATGAGGGCAACAATCATACCCTGCAAGCTAGAAGGTGCTATGGAGGTGAATCATGGAAGCAACGAATATCTGGTATAATCATTTATGTTTTAAGCTTTCAATTTATTTCATAGTTTCTTTGGGTTTTAATTTATTATGATCTAATCTGCTAACCTACCTGAAAAAACCCATTGATACAGTTTGTCCAAAATATGGGTCCAACATTGCACTGGGAGATCATTGCCCTCTTTATCTTTCATGTTCAGTTGTAAAACTCTACTAAAATTATCTTTCCCTTTGTTAAAAATCATATGGAAAAGGAGAGAATACCACATGAAATTCACCTTTGGATCCCTACCACTTTGTCTTCTCTTAATGTCCACTAGTCGATTGTGAATAGCATCAGCTAAAAAGTTGGCATAGTCAAATTCACTATTAACAAAAGGATGTTGTACATCAATAGCCATATACATAAGAGGTGTCTCCATTTTTTAGCCTACATCTTGTCCCAAAACTTGGCATAATTCCCAATATGTTCTTTTGAAATAGTCTTCAAAAAACTTGACATCAAAAGGCTCATGTTAGATATCAGGGATTCTTAATGACTTTCCATATAAGCTTTTATGTCTAAACCTAGGGAGCCATTTCACTCTAAAGCTATTTCTATCTTGCTAGTATTTTCTTTTGAAAGAAGCAAGGTCTATAACCTTATTTGCAGCCACATTGAGTCTAAAAACCTCACAAATAAACTCCTTGGTTATATCCATTATGACAATTCCATCCAAAGCCCTAATTACTCTGATATTTTCATCATACCTAGAAGCAAGGTGTTTGATGAGTTCCAAATTTATAAAGAAATTAAGAACAACCAACTTCCCCAAATCATAGGTCCATGCATTGGAGATAGGGGAATGGCAGTTTCTTTTTCCATACTAGTGTAGGAACAATTCCCACCCAGAGACTGTGTCATCCTGGTACTTCAACTTAGCATCTCTGCAATTTCTAGCTATGTCTACCATCCACTTTACTGCATTAGGGCTGAGGTTACGTTGACATTGAGACTTTTTGAGGAACCCAACAACTAGGCCAAAATATCATCCTCAAAGGGTCTTTTAGATGTAGAGACAAACGGTTAGGTGTTTGACCAACTCATAATTCTAGATTGATTTAAAACTGATTTCTATAGTATTTTTCAAGAGAGTTTGCAGACTTGATTATGAGCTTCAAGAATAACAATGGTAAATTTTTCCAAGAAGGGCATACCTATTTTTTAGTCAGCTCAAGTTGACATGGAATGGGCGCACCTCTACAGTTTTTGCTACTATACCAAGCCAAAAAAATGAACTAAAAAAAATATGAAGGCAATTATGAGCCATCATCTGTCACATCCGACATTACTTCTTGTTCATGTGCAATTGTAGTTCATTCATCTATCCATTTATCGATTTTGAACATGATTCGTCCATCTGGAAAGCGACGTATAAATCAAAAATTTCAATGATGAGTAAAACCTTGATTTTCTTGAAAAGGATGCAATCATCCCCTCTATCCAACATAATTCTCCCTCATCCCATGTGAGAATATTGTCACACAATGTCCTTCCATAGTTCTGAAACCAAGAAAAGGACATTCTGCTATGGGCCTATGAGCTTGCGAAATCCTTTATCTTCTACCATGTAACGAACATAAAACAATAAAATTACAAAAAAGTAAAGGTTTGATTTTGATTTTATATCTAATATTAAAGGGGCACTTCCTAGCAAAAGGGTACGTGGGACTTACAACATTGATACCCATAAGTCATAACTTAAAGACCAATCAAAAAATGAATGATATCAATGACAAAATATTTAAGAACACTAGGGTTTTAGGATAATAGCATTTGAGAAAGCCCTAGGTTGCAGACCTAACAAACCTACTTTAATCAGTTGAGGATTACTAAGAATTTAATATTTCAAACTATAGATATTTTATATTGTATTCCTTGAAATTATTCATCATATTGAATAAATTAACATATTATTAATAATTTCATATTTTTAATTGTGTTAAACATATACTCAGTCATCACTCAACTCAATGCTTAATAAAATATTAACAATAGTAGCATATACAACAATGAACATCAACAATCGTTTAATGTGTATCTAGTAGTTGAAACCAGAGTTTTTCTTCAAATGGTAAAATAGATAATACAAATAATTGAACATGAACACATTACTGAATTTGAGTTTTTTTATTGATTTTCAAGTAGAGCATATAGAGGCAATGCAAAATATTGCTCAAAGAAAACTCTACATAGAGCTGAGTTGGAACTTGGAAACTTATATTATCAATATCAAATCACTCTATCACCTTTTGTAGCAACTTCCACTATTCATGTGGTGGAATTGTCATTTGTTCTAACTGATGTTGTTTGACTTGAAAATTTGTTAACAATTCACGATTGAAATTGGAACCTGACTTGAATGTTTTATTCAAAATTGTATTCAAGGTTATCAATGGTTTGATTAAATCCAAATAGTTCACCTCATCTGGGTTCTGAGGAAACTAGTTCAAATCAATCTTCCTTGCACCCTCCATCTTCCTTCTAAAATCATCCTTTCCAATGAATCGCTCATTTGTGTAAAAATCCTCTAGAAAACCAAGCTCTATCAAGTTCCTTACCTTTTCATCCATCTTCTTCATCTTTTTTGCAGTGAGATGCACAAATTATGTTGTTTCACCCATTCTCAAACACTTTTGAATGATAGATGACAACATCATTAAGGCAGCAAGTCAATTATTAGTCCCTTTTGATTTCAATTCATTGTCACTAGCTTTGTAGACTATTTGTTGAACT
Source organism: Sequoia sempervirens (assembly GCA_007258455.2). Taxonomy (NCBI): domain Eukaryota; kingdom Viridiplantae; phylum Streptophyta; class Pinopsida; order Cupressales; family Cupressaceae; genus Sequoia; species Sequoia sempervirens. The sequence continues at coordinate 359,755,029 of VDFB02075321.1, forward strand.
TGATTTGCAGATTTCTCTAATGCTAGGACATTTTTGTTGTCCATTAAATACTTGTTGAGCTTCTTATAATGTAATCTGATAGCATCAATCAATTGAAACAATTCACACAAATGATCAATCCTCTGCATTATTTCCTCCCAAATCTTTTGTTTTATATGCCTGATTGTTTCTCTACAAAATGTAGTTAACTTATTTTGACAAGATTTTATTTCATTTTTCGCTTCCATCAGCTCTACAGCCCATCTTTCATTTCTTTTTCTCTATTTCTCCAATTTTTGTTCCCACTATTCATTTCCTTTCCCAATGCTTTTTCTTAATTTTTCCGAAGTGGATTTTTCGTCATCATATTTCTTTTTTCTCTCATCTAACCTTTGCTTTGATTCATTCACTTCTTTGTCACTTTGTTTATCCTCTTTGCTTGTTGATGTAGAGGCAGATTTTTTTATTTATTTATTTTAATTCATTACTCTTGTTATCTACTTCTTTCCTCTTTGCTTTCTCATTTGTTAGGTCTTCCTGTAACTTTTCTATTTGAGTCTGCAACCTTTTCTCTCTCTCTCTCTCTCTCTCTCTCTCTCTCTCTCTCTCTTTCTTTAGCAATGACGTGTACACTAATTCATTATTCTTCTTTGATACATTAATTTTGTCAGTATTTTTGAATCTAGATAAATCTAATTGGAAACTGCTCACCTAAAATTCAAATCGATCCATCTAATTTGCTAGTTTATTTTGAATTGTGGGAACAACAAACATGTACTCCATTATTTCTTTATTTGTGTCAAATGTGGGTAATACTATGGTTGTTGTAAGCTCTGAAGTTACAACAGACACACTCTCCATCAATTGCTTCCTTTCTTTTTTATACAATTTTGATTTCTTTTTAAACTCATCAATGTAATCAAAATCTAGGGACACAAGAATAATGGAATGCTTGAATGGTAAAGGAATAGGAGTACTTGTTGTTGCAAACCCACTAACTAGGGGAGTGCCTAGAAATAACTCCTTTGTGGTGGAATTGGTAGTTGGACTTGGACCTATCAAAATCCTTGCCCTCTTCTATATACCTTGATCACTTGGTGTTTGTGTGGTATCTTGTATTGTTTTCCTCTTGTGTGTAATTTGTTGTTGTAGAACATGTTGACCACTACTAGTACTACTACCCATACCATCGTCTAGTGGCAGTGCCAGTTGTACTATGTTCTCCACCATGAGCATATCCTAGTTGTGATTGTATGTGACCATGCAGATTAGGATTTGAAGCTCTAACAAAATGAATTGTTTCAGTTGTACTTGTATGCCCTTGGTCTACTTTATCATCTCCAAGGGCAGGTTTATCAATTAGTTTTCTATGCTCTACATTTGTTACTGTCCAAGGGCCTTGTCCTTGGGACCCCTTTGGACCACCTTCATAACCCATTTTTTTGGCTATGGTTGCTCCTAAAGTATATCCTTCTTTTGTGGCCTCACTTAAACCAGCTTTGACATAGCTTTGTTCTTCCCTATCATCATTAGACTCATCATCAGTTTCTTGATCTTCTTGTTCATTGGGATGCTCTATATTCCATAATTTGCTAAACTCATAATATTCTTTGTTATCTCCAAAGTTTGCAAGAGTTCTTGGTTCACCTAGCTCCTTCCTCATAGACCAAAAGGCAATAATTTTTTATCGTGATCAATTTTTATTTGTAACTTCCTTATCTAGAGAATCTAGCATTTTTACTCTAGTAGATGTTTTATCACTTTTTTCATAAAAATTGTTGTACCTCCTAATTTTCTTTTGCTACAATGCCATAATTTCTACTAACAATTGTTCAAAAGAAATACCTTTCTCAACAACACTTTCTCCATTGTTATTTTGACCTCATCCCAAGAATCCTTTTTTCTCAAGTTTTCAAGCAAGGGTTTACTTTGATGTTGAATTCTACTTGTAGCATTCCTATTGGACACAATCATTTATTTAATGGTGTCACATGGATCATATTGCCAGTGATAAACAACATCAAAATTAAAAAAATTAAAAAGATCATGTACCACCTTAAATGCTTTTCTATTGAATGTGAACCCTCCACATGAAAAAGGTAAAGAAGGAAATAATGTATTCTTCTGTTGATTGACAAAGTGTAGTTCATCAATACTCTTCACCTGCCTTACATATTCCAATGCAAAAACCCTTTCTATCACATGTATTAGAAGTTTGTGTGGCTCTACTCCTGATCCATAAAATCCTAGCATAGTATATTCTTCCATCAAGTACCAATCAACCAATTCTATTTCTTTTCCCAGTTAAATGCAATTTCTACATGACATTATAGTATTTGTAATTGCTTGATGCAATGGAGCCAAAAAATAGTCTACAAAATGATTGTAGTTCCTTCAAGAATCATGAATCCTTATCTTAGTGGTCCAATCATATACTGGAGCCATTTTCTTTTCCTCAGCATTCCTATAGGGTTGAATCTAAAGCTTGTTCGTCTAAAACATTCCACTAAATTTGGATAGAAAAAATAGCACAAGTAGGTTGAGAACCTAATGTCTTAGTGGAATTGAGTGTGGACCTCCTTTAATCACTAAAAAAATTTCATGCACGGATTCTACAATGTGCTCGATAAAGTTATATTTGATAGGTTGAGGTTGAACAACATAATGGATATTATATACCATTTCAAGGAGGCTTGCACCCACTTCCCAATTGTTATCCAGTTCGAGGAAAAATGCTAGCATGGAAATAGTATCCTAAACCCATGGTCTAAAAATATCAAAATCATACAGAGGCTTATGATTACCTTTCAATTTTTTTCTAACTTCTTTGGTATCCTGAACTATTTTATTTAGGAAAGCATTTTTCTCCCTTTCATCCACTACTTCATAATCACTAGCAATATTTTCTAGGTCAATGTGAAAATTTCCAAATTCTTCAGTTGTAAACCCCAACACTTTTCCAAGTTCTTTTGTATTAATGGATAAAAATTCTTCTTTTCTATCTTTATTAACAATTACTCTATTGTTATCATCATAATTGTGGGCACAAACCATGATAAATTATGGGCAAGGGAAAACCTCATGTAACATCATGCACCCTAATCCACTTACCCACGGTGCACTGAAAATATTATTTTGCATTTGGTTTGCAACCTTATTCTCAAATGAAAATCTAAGTTTTGAGGTAAGCTTACCATGGATTTCAGGATCATAAATATCATGATATTTGATCATTGAAACCTGGGGTTTTAAGCAATCTAGCATAATGTATTTTTTATCCAATTTTTCTCTACCTTTCCCAAAAAAATTATTTGGTTTGCTAGTGGTGGTATACATGCTTATACAGTGTGAAATTGTGAATTCACTCTTATTCCTCCTTAATTTTTCTTAACTCTCTCAACCCTAAACCCAAACTTCAAAGTTTGACAAAATAAGATTTTAAGAAATGATGAAACATAGCCGTAGGAATTTTGTCTTTCACTTACCCAGATTTTGATTCTTGAAAAGATTAATACTAACAAGCATGTAATGGCTTTGTTGGAACCTATAATCTCCCTGGTGCACTACAATGACCAATATGAAATCTCCCTGTGCGCCGACTCTCTCACTTAAAAATAAAATCACTTAGTAGTAGAAAGTTCACTTTATTTTTTTGAATATTAAAGTGAATGAAACATCAATGTGTTGCCACCAGACTACATAATTAGTACATTACATTTCTGTAATGACACTTAAAAATAAATTCTCAAAAAAATTCTCATCCATTAATCTTTGTAAATTTAACGATTATAGGGTGATTCTAGAGGTTTGAGTTCGCAAGCCTAGCACTTTGTGCATTTCATTCAACTACAACCATCCATCAAATGTTCATCGAACTGTTGAGTAATTTATGATATAAACAATAGACATGTGTTTTAAAGTTGTTTTAAACTTTAGTGGTGCTAGGATACACAATCCTAATGGAGTCATCGAGATGATTTCATGTGTCTGTTCCATGGTTCCATGAGTCACATATAGATCTACTTGAAGCATCCTATGGACTCACGAAATCCCTTTGAAAGAAAGACATTGATTGACATCAAGGCCAAGGGGTCAGTAACTTAACGTTGCAAAGGACTTAATAAAATGACTAATGATACCAAGAACCAGGGGAGCAAGTCAATGAAAAATTAGAAATCAATAACATTTCGGAAAACCATTTACCCTTGCAAGAGTGACGACTTTTAGTGTTTTTAGTATTTTTTTGTCAATTTAGTGGCAACTTTCTTTTTTCATTTGTATTGATTTATGTTTTAAATCTGCATGCAAATATTTCATTAATAAATAATACTTAGTCTCTTAAAGGAAAAAAATATAATTTTTCTAAATTTATTAAATATTTCATTCCATTATTTTATTACATTTACATTACTTGTATAATTTGAATAGACATTATAAACACAAAATAATTATTTACTATAAATGAATACCAAAGAATAACACAACCATTAATTTTATTACCACTAAATTACAATGTTACATTATTACATAGCTTTTTAAAGATGAGTAGAGCATGCAAGCTCTTGTTTTGTATAAATGACACATGTCACTTTACATCAGACACAATTGATTCCAAGTTGTTGGGCTACTGGTTGCTTCTGCTGCTGGTAATAATACAAACTATATTCTCAAACCATGGGGCTTGTCGACCATGGTTTGGATCTTGGTATCTCAAATATGGTTCTGCATTTATAATATGCTCAATCTAATGCACCAAAACAATCTAAAATGACACAATTGATTCCAAGCTAGTAGTGGCAGCTATGGAACCCAGACCATATTATTAAGCAAATGACTTTGAAAATCCATAGGGCTTGCCTACCATGCTGGGGAAATGGGAGTTGTGAAGATACAAAATGTACCAATCCTATTTGAGAACCACAATCATGCAGAAGATGAGGGGTACTAAATCTGCTCCTAGGTCTTTTGCATGTAGCTTCCATGCATTGGGATAACACACAATGAGTCTGAAAGTCCACAGTTCCTCTTCGAGGGTCTCTGTCAAAATGGAGTATGAGAAGTCATCGACTTTGAATGCAAACAATCTTAAAATAATTGTGGGAATACTCTCTATGAAAGAACTTATCTCCATCAGAGCTCCTCATCTTGGTTCAAAACCTGTTTCAGAAGTTAGGTGAACCAGATCAACTTCTTTCCAATTCCACCCATTCTGAACTTGACAGAAATTGGTCTTTTACTCTATAACTAAATAACTGGAGGCAAGAGAATTTAGAGTATCCCTAATAATACCACATCATCTTCTTCCTTAGTAACCTTGCAAAATGAAAACCCTTATGACAATTTAGAACATTGCACTCAATAGTAAAGCCTTTAGCCTTCTACGAATGATTTTAGTTGTGCTCACTATCCCTAAATTTATGGGCCACCACTACCAACCTCATCCTTGTTTACTAGTGAGTTGTGTGAGGTTGGGTATAATGATACCCGCGCAAACCAAAAAACCAACTTAATCGTGTAAATTAAGTCTTACATTTACAATTTTTATTTTGATTGATGTTTGGCTACATGCAAACTGCACCTCAAACTGACAAATTGTATAGGAGCGAATTTGCACCCCTCTCAAAAATTCCCCTTTTACATCCTCCACCTTAGAAAATAAAATCCAAGTAAATCCACGTCCTCATTCCATACCCCATCCAATTGGTGCTTATTTTTAGTGTCAGTGGGGGAATTTTTGTCAGGGATGCGTGTGGCGTGTGAGCATCCTTGACAGATTCCTGCCTCTGGAATCTACAAAGACATTACGTTCTCCATTGGCGACGAAACGTAACACATTTGCGCCTTCCATCCGACCTAAGAACGACCTTTTCCCTCCTAAATCTTCTTCAAATGCCTATCTTCCATTCTCATTGCTGCTTCTTCACAGTCTCACATGCTAGTTTGATCTTGCTTCACAATTCTTGAGCTCTTGCACATCTTCTCCATGTCTTGTTGCACTCTTTCCACCCTTGGAGCTATGACTTGGTGTCCTACAGGAATGCTTCTTCATTATTGTGGCATTGTAGACCTTACCAAGCTTGCATCCTCATCTATGTGCTTGAGGGCACCTTGATTGAGAAGGTGATATTGTTTCATTTTTCCATTTTTATAATATTTTCACTTGGTTTACATAACATAGTGTTATTGCTATTGCTCGGTATCTTTTCTATTGCTCACTTTATCATATTTCCTATCTCTCTATTTGGTTTTCTGTGGAGGTAAAAACACCAAAGTGGGGGTTTGACTGCGGAAAACCCCTATACAACCCCAACATTTTTCCTCTCTTGGTTGTGTGTAGGTACACGTTCATGTGGAGCTTGCTGGCGAACTGGACTCCTCATGAATTAATCTTCATCACCTTTTCTTTTTGTCACTTCTACATCATCTTTCTATTTATTTTACTCATTTTGTTACTTATCATTTTAGTTAGTATTTTAAACCTTATTTGCTAGACCGTAAGCAGGTTTTTGTGCCTTGTACTGTACTTTTGCACTTTCTGGTTGTACGGATGCCAACACCCCCAAAGAGATGCTAGTGCATCATGCTATCATCCCTGACCTACGTTATTGTCCTCTAGAAGAGAGTTGTCTGAGGTACAGTTTGGGTTCCAGAGGCCTACTTGTTTAGCACCATCAAAAATATTAGGTTAGTAGAGTGACCGAAGCACTTGAGAGTGCTCTTCCTTCTCTATCCTTGACCAAAAACATTTGTCCAACTTGAGGTAGACTAGGGAATCCTTCCACTCTCGGCTCTTAGTGCTCTGGAGCCTTGGTGTGGTTGGTCCCCCTCTACATTTTTGTGAACCAGACGTGAACAACGTCTATTCGTTCTTCATGTTGAGACTTTTTCTTTCGCACTTGGTGATTGAAGCAAACTTGGGTGTTATGAGGGTTTATGAGCATCACAACCCAGTCTATGACCTCTGGGAACATTGTTAGGAGAAGTATACGACACCTAAAAATGGAAAAGATGAAGGTCACTTTTGGCTTTACTACTGACTTTTCTATAGGCTTTACAAATGAGATGGGTTTCATTGACGAGACCACTCGTGTACCCACTCCTCCAGTATCCCCTACGGATTCATTCATGGATGAGGATGACGCTATACATATTCCTATATAAAACCTTTTGGCATTAGATAGGAGGTTGTTAGACCTCATGAATCATTTAGAGAAAGCACTGAATATGACGAGAGCCGCTAGGATTGTTAGTGAGGTGAGATATATGTTAGGAAAGGATCGAACTAGCATAGATTTTTTGCGTGACCTCACTGATCTAACCGAAGCATACATCCCTTCATATAACCCTAGATCGGGTACCACCCAAGGGTACGTTCCTTACACCTACGAGAGATAAATAGGTGTCTTGATGCCTACCAGGTCTATATGCATGGAAAAAATAGGCCCCTCAATCAACATTTCCTCTACTGCTGAGAAGCCCCACACTATCAAGGTGAGTAGGATACCCATTGGTTTCAACTGCACCCCTCCTACTACCCTTAGTGGTGGGGGATCTAGTGGAATGAGTGGTGGTGGCTTTGGTAGCGGTGGCGGTGCTGATGATGGTAGCTCTGGTGGAGGTCATCGTGGTAGCTCTAGCGGAAGTCACACTGGTGGTTTCGGTGGTGGCTCTAGTGGCAGCCACAATGATGGCTCCAGAGGTGGTTCTGGTGGTGGTGGTTTTGGGGGAGTTTCCATTGGACCTTTGTCATCTTTAGACCCTATTCTAAATGCTCTTCTTCAGAACATGGGTCAAATGCAAAGCCAGTTGGCGAACCTCTCTCAAGCCTCCACCCAGACTATCTTTTAGCCCTTCTCCCAACATAGTTCGTTATCGGTGACAATTTTGTGCACTCCTTTCCCGTAGGGAATGGAGATCCCTCAGTTCAAAAAGTGTGATGGTAAAAGAGATCCAAAGAAACATGTATCAACTTTTAATGCCATGTTCATAGACTTCTTTCACCATGATGCTCTAATGGTAAAGCTTTTCCCTCAATCTCTCAAGGACACAACATTCGAGTGGTATTGTTCCTTACCTAATAATTCCATATTCTCATTTGATCAGCTCGTAAATTAGTTTCTCCACCAATTCTAAGCTAACATAGGCCTGAAGATGCCCTTCTCGGATCTTGTCTGATGCAAGCAGGGAGAACACGAGAAGATAACTAATTTTATTGTATGATACCAAGCACTCTTTTCACAAATCTCATACCCATTGCCTGACTCAGACATACAAAAGATATTCATAGGCAACCTATAGTGAGCCTAGTAGGAGAAATTTTTCTTAATGAAATACCCTTCCTTTGCTCATATGTTTGTTGCGTTGTGGGAGTACCAACAAATGGTGGTTTAGTTCGAGGGATCTTCCTCGCGCTCCCATTTTGAAGGAAAATATATTGTGTCATTCTCAGAACAAGGAAAGGTTGTTTCAAATGTAGTTGCCGCAACTAATGATCATGGCCTCTAGCACAAAAGAAAGTTTACAAAGTTAGCTAAATCTTAATCTTCTATTCTGCAAAAGTTATTAAAGGATAAGATTATAACATTGGAAAATCCCTGACCTTTGAAGGAGCCTAATCCTGATTGGTATGATGGGAATGTTTTTCTTCAATACCATTGTGTTAACGGGAATGATACTGAGCGTTGCATGCACCTACATGGTGAGCTACAAAATCACATCAATGATGGTACCATTAGTCTCGATGGGAAGAAGTAAAATGCAAATAAGTCAATAGCGAAGGCCAATAGCAAGTTGCAGATTTATAGGAACCCGTTTCTGTCTCACTTTGCAAACTTGATTATTGATCCTTTTGATGCTTCTCCTAAAGCCTTGATGTATGTTAATGTGGTTTCATTTACTCCTACTCCTCCCCTGCAGCCTACAGCTGGTTCACTAGATGTGATTTTCACCTCGTAGGATTTTCCTCTGAATAATAAGCCCTCTCCTCTATAAACTCCTACTCGCCTCAATGGAAAAATTGTGATAGGAGTCCTAGTTGACCCCACGAGCTGAGTGAATGTTATTATGGAGGAGATGATATGGCTAAATTCACTACAGAGGGAGGAATATGAGAAAAAAATATATTATATGTACGCACGACGGTCTCTCTCTTGTGTCGTATGGATCTATAACTCTTTTTGTCCTAGTTGGACCTAGGGTTGTGGATACAAATTTCAATGTCATTCAGGAATCCAATCTATTCAGGGTGAAGTTGGGCATCCCGTGGCTAGCTTCCATGAATGAAATTGCTTTCGTTATTCATAAATGTTTAAAGTTCTCCCACGAAGGTGTCCTGCATGTTGTGCATGACACTTGATATCAGTCGTTGGTATACTGTGGGGGTTATTCCTTGGATCATTTTTGGCCCACCGCGGTTGGCCCACTCCCTCCTAGGAAAAACCTACCTTACCAAAACTATGTGAAGTACAAAACTGAGGGCAAAGGACATCCAAAAGTGACTCACCTAGTAGTGCAGTGACAAGATTCCTCTTCATCTCGGAAGGGAAAGGAGAAGCCTGCCTATGCTCAGGGGCCGACCTCTGCCTCCCTCCCTGAAGAGGAACTTTGGGTTACTACAAGTATCTGCATAATAATTCTGATGGTGCCCACTTGGTGAAAGGCCAAGATTCAGGTATCTGACCTTCCTAAATTGCCCACAGTGCCTCAACCCATTTGGTAAGGTAAGGGGTGTTAGGTCTAAAAAATGTAGGTTGTACATCCTAAGAGGATGCCAGGCTCTATGATCAAACATACAACGTTTTTGGGATAACGAATCGAGTTAACCTATGTGGTTGATGACTCCCTGTACTTCAGGCACTGCTAAACCTAGGCAACTGAACCTTAATGACTGATGCAGATTTGAGAGTTGTGTGACTTAGTTTGATTTAGGGATCTGTCCACAGTGGCATGAAATGTGGAATAGATGAAAACTTAATTGCTACTCCTACTCGTAGTGCTGAAATTTGAAATATGAATGTATGAATAAGGTTTTATGAAAATTGTAATGAAATGGGTATGACCAGTGCATAATTCTATTGGGTTAATGGAGTCAATATTTGTATGATGTATGTGTCCTATTTCTAGATATAGTTTGAACTGTTTGGCACTTGTGACTGTTTATAGCTTGTATAAACATGCAAGAATGTAACTATCAGACTCTTCTTATCGATCCAAATGATTCTTTTCAACTTACTATGATTAACTAATAGGAAGTTTTAATCCTTTTGAAGGAACCAATTAATTAAATCACACAAAATCAACAAGTGTGCCCTAAAAAATCAAATATACTTTTGATCTAAATGACAAGATAGAATCAAACTAGAGACAATATGATAATTTTATCGATTATAGGGCTCTTCTTATTGATCCAAATGATACTCCCATATTACTATAACTTATTAAAACGATTTTAGTTCTTTTGAAGAAACCAATTAATTAAATCACACAAGAACAACAAATGTACCTTGAAAAATTGAGCTTGATAGACCAATTTAAGTAATAAGAAAGCACCCAACTGGAGATAGCCAAATAATTGTATACTATCAACAAATAATTTATACCATAATTTAACCACCAATTTACAATACTCTTTCTTCATTAAACTATTTCAAATTATTTTACAATGTGCATCATAAGTCTTCATTTTCAGTATATTCTATCTACTATCCTAAAATCTAATTCTTAATGATGTTTGATGATATGATTTCATCTTACATATATACATTGCATTTTGGGGTTATGACCCTTCACACGTCCGTCTGGTGTAACTCTTCATTTAATTAATTTTCTTCAGCAAATTAAAATACTTTAATCTTCATTGGATTTTCCTCCCTGTGAAAATTAATAATAATTATTATCTTCCCTTTGATGGTAGCTACACATTTGTACTTTCGCCCAAATATATCCTTTGAGAAAAAATGATTATTCACTCTACAATTTTTACTTCTAATTAACTTCCTTGATGAAAATATTTTACTTTGCACTTTACCTATGTGCATTCTCACCATATTCCCCAAGTAAAAATAATAACCCACTTCAAACCTTTTAATTTGTTTTAACTTCTTAGGTGGAAATATTTTATAATTCCACCTTGCATTATTATAGCCCAAAATAACATCATGCTTCCACCTTAATTATTTAAATAAATCTTTGTTTGGCATTTTTACCTTCCATCCAAATAATACTTTTACCATAGTTTTCATGAGGAAATAAATTTGGTAAATTTCCTCTTATACAATGCCTGCCACATTTTATGCAAGTAAAATATCATTCATGTTTTACCATCATCAAAGGATCGAAGAGACTTATCACTCTGTCCCTTTGATGTTCATATCTCTCTTTGATGTTTTTCTCTGTCATTCCAGATTTCGAGGAGACCTTGAATAATCTCACTCTGAAATCCACTTTTCTCTTCGATGAAGCATGCACCCTTGTTATCTGTCAAAGTTTCGAAGAGACTTTGAAATTACTCCCTCCAAAATGTCTAGGTCTCTTTGATGATATTTATTACTTTATCGAGTTTTTGAAGGGACTTCAAATTTACTCGCTTTGATCATTTATTTTCTCTCTGATAAATCTTTTACCTACACTGGTTTTAGGGTTTTCATGTATTCATTGTGCCAATATTCTAGAGATCCACATCATCTTCTCCATCCTATTCTTTAATTAACAAACTACACATTATGCTTAAGGACACATCTGGATCAATCATGCCAAGATAACACTGGAAATATCTCAATGTGACTACGTATTGGCGTCTTAGATGACTCGTTCCAAAAAATTGCAATAACAAGCTTCAATAATATCGAGTTACAAGCACTATTAGTTAAGTATGATGAGTCAAGAATGAAGCTATGTTAAGAGAATAATGTTGTGATGTTGCAGCCAATGATGTATCCACTATTTCACACAATGCTTGAGGATGACTTTCAAGGAATTCCATCTGCTGAGACATTGTCACAACCTGGGACCAACCATCATTAACAACTAAGCTATATTTTCTTCAATATTCTCATTATATTTTCAACCCCTTATCAATAATTATTGTACAACATCCTTTAAATCCACCGGTCTTTTAATTAGATTGGGCTTCCAGATCATGTTTGAAAGAATAAAATAGAACCTCGTAGAATTTGGTGTATTAAACTGATCAATTTTTATTTACTTGCTTCTTCATTTATTCGCTCATAGCTCCATTTCTTAAAAATAAGATAATCTTCTATGCTAAAATTATGAATAAATAAGCATTTCATGTCCTAATAGATTTGGTTTCCACAAGTTTCATGTTTGAACTCCTCCATCAATCTCATTCTCAGCTTGTTTCTCTATGAACTTCGACAACATCAACCAGACGGTTATAGTGGCCAATGTGCAACTCTATCTTATTCTCATCAAAGCCATGTATATGAGGGCTCACCACAGTTGACAGTTGGAATGTTGCACCACATGATCACACATTTGCAATCTTGACATAATATTATTTCTTTGATAAAACCTCTGGGGCTGTGTAGGCAAGCATTCCCACTATTATCCCATCGTCTTTCATTTGGCGATCTAAAATGTATTTCCTATTTCTCATAGATTTGGTTGTAAATGAATACTTCATTCATTACACCAATGAAATAAATGTCGAGCTTCTATGGTCCCTTCTAATTCTTGAATTCTTTCTCTGAATCTTTTGATAGATATTTCTTTTTGGGAGGAATCTCTATGTATTTTGTGTTCTTAGCTCCTAGGCTTCTCCTAGGGCCACTTCACTCAAAAGGCATCAACCCCACGCGACTTTTCTTGTGTGTAGCAATATTGATCATTCTTGCTCACTAGGTCTACAAGGTAGATACCTTTTCCAAACACATATCCAACTATTGGAGTCAAAGTCCTTGAGTAAAGATACAAATTTGGTTCTAAAGATTTGTACATTTGACATATGCATTATTTTTTCCTTCTCTATCGACTATAAATATATCCTCCAGTTTAAGTGTTCATTCCTGGCAATAGAAGTTCTTTTTATGAATTCATTTGCATAGGAAACTGCAAAAAGGGCATATGATAAAGATTCAGAGCTTTGGGGATTTGAGAACTGGCATGATTC